>APFE030665789.1:24155-49820 GCA_000404065.3 Pinus taeda
TTTGCCTTCCGATCCAACTTCTTCCATTCTTCATCGGTCACTCCGTTGGTTTAGTACCCGGATCTACCACGATCCACTGATCTTTATCCACCAACAGATCCTCCATCTTGAGTTTCCACAACTCAAAACTCTGACCATTGAACTTCTCAATCTCTATCTTTCTGCTGCTCGCCATCTTCTTTCACCACCAGATCGATCTCGCAGATCTCCCACTGAACAGGGTCTACCACAGGCCCGAGCGAAACCCCTCAGCAACAAAGGCGTCCCCTTGAAGCCAAAACTGCTTTGATACCAAATGTAGGTATTTTAACCCCGTACAGAAGATTACCTGCATTACGAATTCTAAATCACAGAAAAAATAAACAATGCGAGGAGCATAACAACACTAAAAAAACACATATGCACAGAGATATTTCCCTGGATCCCAAAACCGGACTACCAGCTTGATTTTTTCATTATGTTCCTTTCAATGTTACAATACATATTTATACATGCCGAAGCATCCAATACCATGGACCGAAAAACCATCACGTCCAATACCATGGACCAAAAAAAACCATCGATCCAATACCATGGACCGAAAACCATCGCGTCCAAAAAACATGTGCGAAAATCATGCACAAAACCATAGGTGGGTCCGCCCAACCTAACATAGGGTCCAAAACCAAAATTTTCCGGGGTGCTGCCCCGGACCCCATAAAGTGGGGTTACGGGTGCCCCTCAAACCCCCTGTTAACTATGTGGAAAGAATATAACACAATTCAATATACAATGTTGATGAAGATTATAACTTCTAGATGATTTTTGTTATATGGTTCAATCTATGCTTTTTATATCTATTTCATCATCTACATGCTTTTGTTGATATATATGCATCAATATATATATATATATATATATATAATATATATATAACACTCCCGGAATCGCTCCCAAACCGGGAGCTTCTGAAAATGTCGCTCCCGTTCCCACTCCTTGTTTTCGCTCCCACTCCCAAGTAACCTTGCATAAAAGAACACATTGGAGCAATATAGTCCATCTAGTTACAATTGTAACTAACATTGCTTCAAGTAACCTAAAGTTCAACAATGGATGAAATTCCAAAATGTGTATATTTTTTGCTTTGACAAGGCATCCAAATGAAATGTTGAGGTGGTAGATGTGGGAGGGGTTTTCACTAACCCTAAGGGAACTATGGAGTTAACTTATGCATGGAGTTTAGGCGTTGCCTTCAATATTCGGGCCAAAGCTTATGTTGTCCCATAGGAAAAAAGATCTAGCCAACACCATAAACATTCGAAAAAAATATTTATTTGAGTGTTTTAAAAGTACCATCAAGCATATACAAGAAAGCACTTCTCAAGACTCTAAATTAGGTTCAATCTTCAAACAAACTCTATATGTATTGATTTATATACCCACTATTAAATATTATCTTGTGTTAAAGAGGCAACAATATGCAAGCAGATTTTTTTGCCAACAAACAAATCGCAAGGAAAACAAAGTGAAATTATTATTAGCTCCAAGTTGTATTACCAATCAATATCATAATGTTCCGCACCATGTTCATTACGCATTTAATTGATAAGCATGTGGCTCACATTCAAGTTTATTGAAATAAGTAATTAACACAAGTACTCTTGCATTACTTTATGGCATACTTCACCCTCCAATTTATGCCATTTCCATAAATAAAAAATCAGTCTCATGGTGGGATTTCTCTTTGAGTGATGGATCTCTCCATGCAAATGCTTCATCATTATACAATGAGGGTTGTAACTATGGATGATAATGATGCCATGGGGACGATCGAACAATATCAATAGTTCAGATTTGAGAAATCCTTGAGATCATATTACGTGCATATTGATATTCCAGTTCCACACCTTCCCTTTATTTGACATATTCATCGTCTTACAATTGCTTTGGATCTTCCTCTATCAAAGTGTGATACTCTCATCACAATTTCCTTAATGGATGGTTGTGAAATTTAGATGTGGACGTTTCTCTAACAATGAGGCAACAATGGATGTTTTGCAACGTTGGGTTAGGCAACTTGAAGTTGAGGATGTCAATTTCGTAGCTTAGACAGAGACAACCATGTAAACCCTAATTCAACGATAGCAAATCATACCACAGATAGAAGAAAAATGTGATCTACTCAAACAAAAATTCGATTTCCTTTCTTTGGAACATTAGCTCGAGTATCATAATTTAGCTCTAACAACAAATTTTGGATTGGAAAATATAAAACAAGCCACCATTTAGTTCCCAAATTTAAATGGGCAAGCCCCTAAGCCTAATCAAGTATCAATTGAGATCATCGATAATCTACATGAAGCAAGTTGAATTTGATGTATTGTAAAATCTGCCAAAGTCTCGTTATATACTATAGCATTTAAACAATAAGGTTTTTTTGTGAAACATTGATTTCCTATCTAATAGTTCTTGATGTATGCTATAAACTAGTGCCCTCTGTTTTGACAAATTGTCAATGTTAGAAAGTTCCTTTTGGTAACGAATGAACAAACTCTTTACCAGATTGACAAAGGTCTCGAGTGTTCGAGGATACATGCTAGGACTTGTTCACCACTTAGACGCACACATCGACATTAATTTTGGAAAAACTGTATTTCTATTATAGACAACCTCTGTATTCTTTTCCGAAAAACAGGCAGCTTGTATTCTTCAATGATACCAGTGGAGCTGAGTGGTCTGTGTAATTTGGTATTTTAATAGGGCGTAGTCTATAAAATGAGACTTTTTGGAATCGCATTATAGACTACGCCTTATTAAACACCTTATTATACCCTGTAGCAGCACAACAGGAAGTGATGTTCTGCTACCCTGACTTGAGATTTTCTCTGCATTTCAACGCGTTTTGTTTGCTGGTTGTACATGTGTGCAGCCGTCATGTAAGCCCTCTTAAGACGTACCCTACTAATTATGGGGCCATGGCCTCTACACCTTCATCACTTTCAGTAACCCAGGTTAACTGATCTGACTATACAATTATATTACATGAGTGCAGCCGTCATGTCAGCCCTGTTAAGACGTACCCTACTAATTATGGGGCCATCGCCTCTACACCTTTATCACTTTCAGTAACCCCAGTTGAACTGATCTGACTATACAATTATATTTTTCCTATAATTTTCCTACTCAGTTGTTTCCCACGGAAAATGTGGATGACGACAGATTGCTCAAGGGGCTGAAACCTATGCAAATCGATTCTGATTATTCAAGAGACGGTGTTGTCTCTTCATCTTCTGATGGCGGGGACCCTCGTTATGAAATCCTGGTTTAAGCACTCAACGCTCTTTTTTGTATTTTCTGGTTAATCGTATGATTGGCATGCAACAATGTCTATAGAGCTCTTATGGGTTGGGATTTTGGGATCTCGTAATTTTTCTGTGGAATCGACTACACATTTTGTTTTCAGTGTCTGGTAGTCATTACTTTAACAATAAGGTATTCCTACAAAGAAGGTATTTAATGTGTGGCAATTTTGATTAAGTACTATGCAACTTTACATTAGCTAAATTCCCATATTTTTATTAACGTTGTTTAGAGCTTCATTTTAAGAATGCTAACACTTTTCGATTATCTTGGCCCGTTTTGAAGAATTTCGATAATTCTTTTTCTTAAAACTTAATTTTCGGGTTTTCTTGGGAATAATCAAGCTTAATATAGTTCTCGGGAATAATCAACCTTACTAGTTCGTTGTATAGGTTAAATATAACTATTTTACATTTCGGGCTTTCGCATCTGGTGATATAATCTTTGCTTAAATTATAACTTCATAATTTTTAATTATTTAAATTACGCTTTTAAAATAAAATATATTCAATACTTACATATATAAATTTTGTTGCTAAAATGATCAAAATAGAAATCAAGAAAAAACATGTGTCCGTCGTAGTTGCGGGTCATTCGGAGCATCGGGTTAAGTGCATGGGAGTGAGGAATTAACTACAAATCGGTGGACAAGAAATGATGAAAACTGTAATCCTGGCGGGACTAAAGCAATCAATGCACCAACCTAGGTCAACTACCCTCCCATAACATGTGCATATATATATAAATTGAAACTTTTAAATTTTTTATATGCCCGTCAAAATGACGGTTTTATAAACTAGCAGTTGTCCCAAAAGGTACAATGATAGGCCGATAGGATTATTAAATTGGAATTGTTGAATTTTTCTTGAAGAGATGTTGGTTCAAGCCTAAAGGATGAGGCATTGGGATGGCTAAAGGCTTTCTAATTGTTTTTTATTATAGTAAAATTTGATAATTCATTGGTTTTACTTTCAAAAGCTTGAAGGAATTTGAAGAGCATGTATAGAATTGCTTTGTAGGATTTGATCCCAAAATCACTGATTTGTAGGTACAGACTCAATGAAATGTTAAATGGTTGAAACTCTACACAAATGTTTGATATAAGCAAATAAGCTGGAAATTTCTCCAGAAAATTATTTGGTCATCACTGTAAGCATGCATAAGCTTTGACATACTCTATTAGATCCTCTACCATGCATTAGAATGATATCGCATACCTTCAAAAACATCATTGTTGATTAAAATTCTCGTCCTTGAATTTAAGGTAATTTATTTTTATGTTTCAAAACATTTTTGTTTATGAATTTGATTTCAATTTACAACATTCAAAAGAAGCTTATTTTCCTGAAATAAAGGATAAGATTGCAAGATTAAATCTCTATAATCACTCTGCACACTTGGCGAGGGCAGTCTATAGAAAATAGTTTCAAGTAGATGGTTACAACTTATAAACCCCCGAGTTCGGTCAGTTAAACATCTTTGAAGATTTTAGGGGTTATATTTGATCAAATTTAAATTAATTTGGAGTAACGCTTACCTCTTACAAACTTGCATGCTGTAAGGTGCTGCACATTTTTACCTCTTACAAACCTACCAGGCATGCAGATCAACACAAAGATACTTTAACAATCTTATAAAAACATAATAGTAAATGAATTATTTGACTTCAAAACTACACATTTGACTATTCTCCCATATCATATAGAAAGAGATATATCCAAGGTTAAGCTAAAATAGAAAACATTGTTTTTTATTCAAATGCATATGTTCCAGGAAACCCAACTGTGGCATCACACAAATGAATCCGGCATAAAAGACTACAATTGGATTACTCATTTAAAATCATGAATAAAATCTTGAAACATTTTAAGAACAAATTATTCACAAAATTCATCGTTTAACTATACAACAATCGAGACACACTCACTGCATGTCCCCAGTTTTCCCACCATGGTAAATACCCAGCAGAATTGAGGATTCAGGGTGATTATTCACATATTTATCCAAGAAAACTTTTTCTGGCCGATTAAAAATAGTTGGTAAGTATATCTCTCTTTTGAACTCTGGCACTTCCATGGATTTCAATACATTCATTAATTTATACCGAGGAATTATCCTCTTCTCCAAGCTGAATAAAGGCAGAGCTGGATACTTCACCAAATCATCCAATGAAAGACCCGTAGATTTAACCATAAAATCTACATTACGCTTCAATTTTTCTAGAGAATGGGACAATAGTTGTGGCTGCCGACGAACTAATCCAGGCAGTCCAGCGAAAAACAGAGAATAAATCATGTGTAGGGGTGCAATAATAGTAGCAAGATTCAGTTGTATTGGTCTCTGTTGTATAGAAATTTCGCTTCACTACTAAATGTGACCAAATTTTACTACATTACGCAATGTGCATATGGTACACAACTGACTGGTAAACCCAAAAAAATCCAAAAAATTAAAAAAACAAAGCCCTTGGACAACTTATAAATATAAAGAAAACCTCCAATTTCGAGGAATATCTGATTTTCTAAAATGAAACATCAACAAATAACTTAACCGTTTTATAAGTAGAACACTGAGATTGTGCATTTCTAATTTAAGTGACTTTTCCTTTGCTTTATGAGGTCCTGAAATCTATCTGGAGGGGCTCTATTACTGGGCTGCATGTAGATGTATTTATGGGCTGCAATTTTGTCAATCCACGGTTGCATTCATGGGCTGTCTTTTTAGGCTGCATTTCACCTCTAAAAAATATATATACTTCAATTTCTATCTTCTAAGTCTGGAGTATGAACCAATGTTAATTTATTTTCATGATTCCATCCCATTGAAGACTTTTTAATATGTAAGAACAATGTTATTTAGTTGCATTTTTATGCTATGGTACTTATTAGTCAGTGTGCCTCTATATTCACATCGTGCTGGTTTTTGTTACGTATTTTGTCATATCGAATCATCTTCATATTCGTATTCAAATCTTTGCTACTATGGGTGAAACACACAAATTTCATCCATAAAGAAAGGATGTCAATAATGCTCAAACTCATCAGATAGCATAAAGGAAAATTATGGAAATTTAGATAGAGGAGTTGGATTCGTGAACTTGTCTCGCTGGATGACTAGCTACAGAATCAGCGGTGACCTCTCCCTGTGCAGTTACTTACTAAAAATCAACTCAGGTATGAAGTACCATCCTGAGACTCTGCTGATATTTTGAACAGAGATAGTAGAGTACTGCAAGCAAGGGGTTCCTAAGAGAGTGGTTAATATGTATATGTTTACAGAGGAACCCTGATGCATATGTTTTTTTTACAGTATGATTAATCATAGGAATTTTAAGAAATGCCACTGTCGCGATAAGACTATTTCACTGTGAATTTAAATATATTATTGATAAGAACTCAGTTTAGCCAACCCTTAAAATCTGGTCTGTTTCAACAGGAAAACCTTGGGTATAGAGTAGGTTTCCGCAGAGGATATATGACTAGTCTGACACACCCGTCCTCACAGGAAAATAGGATTAGGCTGGAATAAGATACCTTCGTTAAAGTTATGTGAGTGGAATGCATCTACGCCACTCACCTTTGTCTATTTCGGTAGACATCGCCATGAAAGCATTCAGTCCGCTTAGCGGGGAACTTTCATGGTAACTTGGAAATTTTTCGCTATACCTGGGGGCATGCAAACCTTTCCACATACAAGCGAAGAGCGACTATTTATTTTTTAAATTTGTAGGACCTCTAACCCTTTAAACCCGTAAGGCTAGTCGTTTCCTAGCTTACATAAACAAAGGATTCGGGGAAAAGCTTTAAAGATGTAAGCCCCTTCAAAATGGCATCTTGAATGAGACATCCTTATCATACGACTAGCGAGCAGTGTTACCGCAGGGTTCAAGCTCGTTAAAAAATAAACCTGCCATGAGCAGTTTTAGCGCATAGTTCAAGCTCGTTAAAAAATGTTTCCCCCTGCGTTTAAGCTCATTAAAAAATGAACCGGTAAATAACCATTGTGAATGCCTTATCGCCAGCTTTTGAGCCTTGGTCGTGTTCTCATCATCACCTCCACTCTGTTTTTAGCCGATCATTCACCCCCATATGATTGTTTACCCCTTTGAGGAACATTTGCAAAGAGTGATTCTATTAGCCATCCTTGTGACACTGCCGTGATTGGAGAATTCCAAACCTTACCTGGAATCAACTGCTACCCAAAACCATCGCTCGTTCCTCGAAAACGAGTCTCCTTTAAGCTCTTTTCAACTGACTCATAAAAAATGAAAAGATTGCCGAGCGACTGGCCTCTCCAGCTCGTTAAAAGTCATTGGAAGTGTTATCCCTCCTCTAGATGTTAATATTTTTGGACCTGAAGGATTATTACACAAAAAGATCGAGCACTTGTCTTGTTCGGCTCGTTAAAACTATCGAAAATTCACCTCTTTTGTATTATTTTACTCTTTTTCAGACTTAAGGGATTACATGACAAAAAAGAATCGTTGGAGTCTCCTTTCCATTCCTTTCAGACTCTCCAAAATTGAAAGGGATCGATTTGTCTTTGTCATTAAACTCGTTAAAACCGAATAGCGACAAACTCGTCCAAATGGACGAGAACGAGTTTCACTGTCGCTAGGCTCGTTAAAATATAGCAACAGGTTCGCCCGAAGGGTGTATTATAGAACAATCATATGTTATCCTCCTCAAGCTTGAAAAAAACAAAGAGGTAATGGTCAACAATGACTAGGGAAAATTGGGAAGAAAACTTGAAAAAGCTTTGTTGGTAGCAAGTCGCTCTTGAACATGACACTTTCCTTCCGCATCCATGTCGGGCTGGGTTGTTCCATTCACTGGTCATCACCATTGGTCCATCACACCATCCATATTTGGGGTTAACGCTACCAATCCATCGTCAGTGTCGCCGATATGTTCAAGAGAAGTCATTCAGACAATTCGCCTGTGTCTCACCCACTGCAATACATTCATGCTCCATTCCTTCATGACCGCCACCCTGAACCCTGTATCGTGAGATTGTTTTCACCTCCAAAATCATTTACTTCGTTCTGTGTCGTTGATGTGGGATTCATTAAGGCCATCTTGTGATGGGTCACTTCTTGTCGACATCAGCTCATTATCCAAGAAGTTGACTTAGAAACAACCCTTTCAGTACTTTGAAGCTTGCATGCCTCAATGGCAAGTTTCTCACTTTCGGCGACAGGTTTACGACAATGGCCTTCGACTGAGATATTTTACGTGGTGTTCGACGCCAAGTCCTTTTTTACACCACGTGAATTGTATTGTAGTACCTTGAGGGTCATTGTCATTACTAGTGATTCCTCTCGCGCCTGTTAACAACTTACATCATTGGTTGGTAATCAGGAGATGTCTTTCCATGTTCGACTCCAGAACATTTTTCACATGGATCGACTTGTACTCCGAGTGAAGATTGAACAAGTTTTGAAGACCTCAGATCTAGTTTCATCCATCTGGGCTGCGATATATTCACGAATATAAAGACATCAAGTGTACATCATTGCCGAACAGATAATCATCCAAGTCAAAGGATGATGAGTCCAAATCATCAGTCTACCACACAGACGATTGTCTGTCCTATGTACATGAAAATGAATTTATAAACCTGAGCATGGGAATAACCACCTCAGCTAGATCATGAAAAAATGTTGTCAAAATAATGTATTGTATTGTATCTTATTACAGGTCGCCTCCTAGCCCGAAAAAACTTCGGATCCTCATAGTAAAGCATTTCACTCGACATCAAAAAGATTAACGACCTCATGCTTTAGGGGGCAACTGTTATATACATTTTTGGGCACTTCAACCCCAATCATAAATGTCCATAAATTGAGGGCTCCTAAGTCCCTAAAAGTGTTGCTTCACTGCCGAAAGGAACAAGGTCAATTGATTACATCATCTCCCAGAAGTTCTCCACTAAAACCTGCTCATAAATGGTCAAAACTCGACCATACTGAAAACCCAGTGCAGAGGGTGCGATGCATATCACCTTCCCAGTGTACAAGGTGTGATGCATACTGAATTGCTCCTATGTAGGGTGTGATGGTAAGGAATGGACAAATGGCAGGGACAAAATGCGAGGTGGAAGATCATGGAATCTTCCAGAAGCTTCCCCTCCGACGCTTGCCTCTCTGTTTTCAACCAGGGATGAGTAAGAGATCATCATTCTCCAGGTGGAAGTAGGAACTATCAGAGAGAGGACACTAATCAAGACCCCAGAAGATGACTCACCTCCCTGTGATCATCTATATATGGATCCCTCATCACAGAGATCCAGAGACTGGAATTTTGTATCTTATAGAGAAGTGTTGTTGGTTTTCTGGTGTACATTCATAGTGTTGGGTGATCTAAGCTTTACTTGAGGTGAAGAAGGGCTTTCTAGCTAGAGGATGATGGCGGGTCAGAAATATGGTTGTAATCCTCTTGCTAATTTTCATCTTAATAAAGCTATCAAGTTTCCTCCATATTCTTGTATGTTTACTTATATGCATTTGTATGGTTAACACACATCTGGTCCTGTGTTATTTATGAATATAGATCTTGTTCTTCGATAGTAGTATGTTGTTGTGATTCCATAGGTGCTCTTTGAAGCTGGGCAGACGAAGAAGAAGCGGCAAAGCTCTATCAGGAAGGAGAGGAAATCAAGCACAAGACTAAGGTTGGTCCCCATGGTTTCCCTCTTGTCTATTTTCATAAAGGAAAATGAAAGTAGACTTTACTTGTTTGTTTCTAAGATAGCTACCAGTCTTAGTGGGAATAGCAGCATCCGAGTGGACACTATTCCCGGTAACACCTAGCAGTGGAATTCCTCACTACTGTGTTTGAATGGTGTACACCTCTATTGACCAACATGAAGAACCAACTCACTTTCATTCAGAAGGGTCAAACAAAGAATTTTGGAAACGACACAATATTATGCTCGTTATTCTTTGAGAAAGTACCTGGGCTTCAACCCAAGGTAATATCGACCATTAGCAGCCCGAGGGATCCGCAGATGGGTAGATGGGCTGACCCGATGAAACGCCTAGGGGGTGGTGATGTACCCAAAATGACCTTTTATGATGAATTTTTCGCATGGTGGGATCAACAGGTCATCACAGTCGATGATTACCCCTACGCCAAAATGGATTTCCGAGGAGATCCAGATTTAGTATTAGCACCAGATGCAGAATGGGGCACCATAGGTAACAATTTTTTATCTTTTGAATTTTTTTATCTTTTGAATTTCTTAAGATTTTTTTAATATAAATGAAAAAATATTTTTATGAGACAAGAAACTTAAATAATATATGATCATGTTTCAAATGTGGGGCTGGTGAGACCTGATGGATTTTCCCGACATAGGTGTTGTGGAAGAGATGTCGAAGGAGCTACAACTGAGATAGAGAGAGTTCTCCATGAAGTTCAGAGGAGCTTGGTGAGACTGACTCACCAAGTACCCATGATATCCATAGAGGACTTACTTGAGGAGATGCATCATCACGTGGTGGGAGTACCACAGAACTGGGTGCAACTCTTCTGACATGTGGCCAATGTCGTTGTTTATTTTCTAGCTACTCATCTTGAGCTAACCAGATAGATGATCAGATCTTTTTATGATTAGACATGATGATGGGCATAATCCCAATTTTTGTATATTATTTTGGACATGAGCACTCTGTCTATATACATGATATTTTATGATGATCATATATACAGATGATACTTCGATTATTTTTTTATGTTTTTTAATTTGATGAAGGATTTACATGCCAGTCCAATGTTTGATTAGCAATAGAATCAGCTAATGAATTTTCTGATCATGGAATGTGAACATATGTGATATAAATAAATTATCGTTGCAACAATCATACTCTTAGAAATTGGCGATACAAATAGGGATCTCGTACCCGATAAATGTTATTAAGATGAGATACCACCAGTTGTGAGTCTAAACAAACCACTAATGAATCAATATCAAGAGATATCGCTTCGAGTAGAAAATTAAGAATGACAATATATTCGGCAATATTATTCAAAGCCGGATCGATACATACTCCTCTCGAAACCATCAACTGGCCAAATGGATAATAAATTACCCAAGCTGGTGTGGAAGCAAGGTTTCGGGTATGCCTACTCGCACCATCGGCGAATCCTAAATATATTGAATCGTCCATCAATACCTGCAAAAGCAGATAAAAAATATCGACATGACTAAAACCAATAGATAGATATGTAAAAACATACAATATATACAAACAAGTAAGTGCTCGGCCGAAGCCTAAACAAAGTACTTCTTAAGATAGAGTCCATTTCTGGGCTCCGCCAACTTGTTTCCTTCAAAGTCAATTAATTCATAAGCTCCCTTTTTCAAAACTTGCTTGACTATAAAGGGACCATACCACATAGACTTAAACTTGCTTGCCCCCAAGGCATCTTTGTCTTGATCATAGACCAGGACAAGGTCACCTTTAGAAAAATTTCTAAGACGGACAGCTTTATCGTATTGAGTTTTTACCCTATTTTTATGGGCTTCATTTATTGTGGCGACATCTCAAAGCTATTCATCAAGATGCTCCAAATGAATGAGGTGCTCCTCGAGACTAGAAGTCTCTGGAAGAAGTTAAACAACTAGTTTAAGGGAAGGAATTTCACATTCAATAGGGAAGATAGATTCTGACCCATAAACCAGTTGAAAAGGAGTAAAGCCAGTGGTTGTCTTAACTAACGTTTGGTATGCCCAAAGTGCCAGATACAACATGATGTGCCAATTGGATCTAGCTTTGTTAATCATCCTTTGAGGGATGATCTTAAGGGATTTGTTCATGGCTTCAACCTGCCCATTGGCCTAAGGATAATCGAAGATGAATGCTCCTGTCGAAAATCCAACTTGAGAGCCAATTCAAACATCAGTTGATTTTGGAAATGACTGCCATGAATAGTGACAATCTCTTTAGGGATACCAAACCAGGAAATAACCTGATTGAAGAAAAAAAAGGCCATTGTTTCATTGTCATTCTTAAAAGTAGGCATGGCCTTAGTCCACCTTGTAAAGTAGTCTACAACCATTATGATATACTTGTGATTTCCGACCGAAGGTGAATTACAAGTAGTAAAATCAATGCCCGACTTCGTGAAAGGACCGACGGTGATAACGGGGAAAAGAGAAGTTTGATGTGCGCGCATTTTCCGAGTATAAACTTGACAAGGATGGCATATTTTGACTACTTCAATACAATCTTTGAAGATAAAAGGCCAAAATTAGCTTGCTCGCAAAAACATTTGGCTTGTTTCAAGCCCAGATAGATGACTCACACAAGCTCTAGTGTGGAAATCATTAAGAACTGACTCGACTTATTCCAAGGTTAAACAATGCCTAAGGTTTGAATCAAGCTCGTGACGATACAATGTGTCACCTATAATAACATAATTGTTAGTGAGGTGACACAAATTTCTACGCTCATCTTTGGAAAAACCAGGTGGGAACTTCAAAGTCTGGAGATATATAATGATATCCCCATACAAAGGATCTTGTGGAGAAATAAGAAATAAGTGTTCATCAGGATAACTTTCCTCGTGAATAATTTCTTCCTCACAAGGCATCTCTGATATCAACTCTACAAATACTAAATATTTCTTAGATTTAGTTGACATGAACTCGAGATCGAATTCATTCAAAATGAAAATCCATCTATTATATTTTCCCCCAATCACTTGCCTACTGAGAACAAACTGAAATGGATTGACGGCTGCTAAGACGAATGTTTTTCGAAGCAGAATGTAATGTCGAAGCCTCTGGACAACATGGAAAACTACCAAAGATAATTTCTCGATGGGATTATAGCGTAGTTCAAGACCTAGTAGACCTCGACTTAGATAGTATATCACATACTCACATAAGACATCATCTTCCTGAACCAAAACCATAACAATGGTTGATTTTGTTGCAGTGAGATACAAGAGGAATTCTCTGCTATAATCAAGTGGAGTCAACAATGGAGTAGTGCTTAATGATATTTTCAAAGCATCAAAAGATTGTTACGCAAAATCATCCCATAAAAAAAAGACCCCTTTAATAATAAAACACATAAATCCTTTTGTGATCTCAGCATAATTGGCTATAATCTCCTCAAGAAAATTTCTTTTCCTTGAACAATTTGAAGTTAATGTATGGACGACAAGGGAGGCAACTAAAGTGTTGCCTCAACCTTGAAGGTATCAACACAAATCCCCTCTTTTGACACGATGATTCCTAACAACTGACCAGATGTGACCATGAAAACACACTTATTCGGATTCAACCAGATTTTATAAAAATGACACTGCTCAAAAATCAACCGAAGATGCTTAGGACGATCAATTCTCTTTCAAGAACGAGCAGCTAAATCATCCATATATGCTTCGATAACATGCTTGATGTCATGAAAATCATAAGACATGGCCCGCTGAAAAGTGGCTCTAGCATTTTTGAGGCCAAAAGGCATCTTTTTGTATGCAAACATACCCCAAGGACAAACAAAGGTTCTCTTGTGCTAATCTTCTGGACAGATAGTAATTTGATTGTAACTAGAGAATCCATCGATGAACGAAAAAATTTCATTACCCACACATTCATCAATAATTTGATCAATAAAGGGCATGGGGTAATTGTCTTTCGGACAAGCCTTATTTAGGTCCCTAAAGTCAATACATACTCGAATCATTCCTTGCTTTTTGTCTATGGGGACTAGATTAGAGATCCATTCAGTTAGAGGAATGGGGCATATGAAACCCACCTTTAGCAGCTTTTCAACTTCAGATTTGATAGATGCTACTTTTCTAGGGTTAACTGGACAAATTTTTTTACGGATAGGTTTAGCATTTTTGTATGTCTTGATCTCATGCTGGACAATAGATGGATATATTCCAGACATTTCCTCATAAGGCCAAGCGAACACATCATGAGAATCTTCGAAGAGATCAGTATAAATTTGGATTTATTTAGGGGAACAATCAACTCCAGTGAAGACATTTTCGATTATGTTAGGATTCCTAGACATGTTCACTGGTACAGTTTGTGAGATAACAGACACGTCACCTTTGGCAAAAAACTGTGCCTCTGAATTGTGTTACAATGAGGCTCGAAGGCCTATTTATTGTTGAGAAACAATGGAAAACCCTAAACATCTAGAAACCTAACCCTAGAAGATGAAACACCAAAATTGTGGGCCCCATTTTGGGTAAGTTGGTACATCAACTTCCCGAGGTCATAACTTTGGCACTCGATCTCAGTTTGATTCATATAATAGCTCGTTAGAAAGATATATTTGAGAAATACAACTTTGGGAAGAGAAACATTAGTCGATTGACCCATGTTGCTCCTAGATTTCCCAAAAAACATCATTTAGGGCCTCAAAATAGCTTTGGAAGTTCAAGACCCGAAAACTGCTAAACATAGTAAATTGTGCTACAATTACGGAAACTAGAAAAATGAAAGAGATAGTTGTGGGTGTCTAAGTGGGATAGGTGGGTGGCCACAAACATCCACCTCGATCATTCCTCCCCCCTTAGGAAGCAATGGTCCCAATTGCGTTGAGTTCCTCCATTTGTTGAACTTGGTCCCTAGTGAGTTGTTTTGCTATCTCTAATGTGTCCAGTAATGGTGGGAAGCATGATTGGGGGCATTCCACATTGAACACTCAGTGCAAGTGAAGGAATGGAGGAATGTCGTGCTCCAAAGAATTGTTTCCCATAACCTTGGTAATGTTGTAAGGACCATGTCAGAATGATCTAAGCTTCTGATGGGCTCTTGTAAGGCGTTCTTTCTGTATATGCATTCTTTCGAGATCGAATTCTTGCAAAATGACAATCCATCTATTATATTTTCCCCCAATCACTTCCCTACTGAGGACAAACTAAAATGGATTGATGGCTACTAAGACGAATGTTTTTTGAAGCAGAATGTAATGCCGAAGCCTCTAGACAACATGTACAACTGCCACAGATAATTTCTCGATGGGATAATAGCGTAGTTCAGGACCTACTAAGCCTCGACTTAGATAGTAGGTCACATACTCACATAAGGCATCATCTTCCTAAACCAAAACCATACCAGTGGTTGATTCTGCTGTAGTGAGATACAAGAGGAATTCTCTGCTATAATCAGGTGGACTCAACAATGGAGCAGAGCTTAATGATTTTTTCAAAGCATCAAAAGATTATTGCGCAAAACCATCCCATAAAAATGGGACCCCTTTAATAAGAAAACACATAAATCCTTTTGTGATCTCGGCATAATTGGCTATAAATCTCCTCAAGAAAATTTATTTTCCTTGATGAATTTGAAGTTAACGTATGGACGACGAGGGAGGCAATTGAAGTATTGCCTCAACCTTGAAGGGATCAACACGAATCCCCTCTATTGAAACGATGATTCCTAACAACCGACCAAATGTGACCACGAAAACACACTTATTCGGATTCAACTAGATTTTATAAAAATGACACCACCCAAAAATCAACCCAAGGTGCTTAGGACGATCAATTTTCTTTTGAGAACAAGCAGCTAAATCATCCATATATGCTTCGATAACATGCTTGATGTCGTAAAAATCATAAGACATGGTCCGCTGAAAAGTGGCTCTAACATTTTTGAGGCCAAAAGGCATCTTTTTGTACACAAACGTACCCCAAGGAAAAATAAAAGTTGTCTTGTGTTGATCTTCTAGACAGATAGTAATTTGATTGTAACCACAGAATCCATCGATGAACAAAAAAACTTCGTTACCCACACATTCATCAATAATTTGATCAATAAAGGGCATGGGGTAATTTCCTTTTAGACAAGCCTTATTTAGGTCCCTAAAGTCAATACATACTCGAATCGTTCCTTGCTTTTTGTCTACGGGGACTGGATTAGAGATCCACTCAGTTCGAGGAATGTGGTATATGAAACTCGCCTTTAGCATCTTTTTGACTTTAGATTTGATAGCTGCTACTTTTCTAGGGTTAATCGGTCAACTTTTTTTACAAATAGGTTTAGCATTTTTGTATGTCTTGATCTCATGCTGGACAATAAATGGATCTATTCCAGATATTTCCTCATAAGACCAAGCGAACACATCATGAAACTCTTCGAAGAGATCAATATAAATTTGGATTTATTTAGGGGAACAGTCAGCTCCAGTAAAGACATTTTCGATTATGTTAGGATTCCTGGAGATGTTCACTGGTACAGTTTGTAAGATGACAGACATGTTACCTTTGGCAGAAAACTGTGCTGGGCCAAAGGATTTAAAACGGTATGAACATCACTAGTAGAAGGACCGGACAAACTCAACTCAATTTATTGTAAATGAGGGAGGAAATATGAATGATGATGTAAATCATCCCATGGTCTATCAACACCCATCATTGCTTCTAGGATTGCTTCCTTAGATGGTAAGGTTGTATCTAAGAAATCCTGAGCTAAAGTTGAATCAAGGGTCTAGGCTAGAGCCACATCTCCATCTAACTCCTCTGATGAGAAAGGAGTAGGATGGGATTCAACAGAGTTAACAATAGACTAATAATAAATCTCTGCTGCAGACATAGGACATGCCATTCTACCTACCTGCCCTCCATCTAATGTGGTGTTAGACAAAGGTAAAGGCCAAGGGTCTAAAAAATAATGAGTTCGAAAGAACTCTCTTCGAGAAGGTCCCTTGGAGGATGAAATAGCATTGGTTCTAGCTATAGGAGAAGGAAGATCAAAAATACCCATTAAAGAAGAGTACATCCCAACTCCTAAATTCTCTATAGGTTGCCTGGGATTGTCCACTAATGGAACAATAGAATCAGAAAATGTGTGGGAGTCACTTGGAGAGTAGTCCATCTGATCAACTTTTGCAATCCTCCCCTCATGAGGAAAACAAAGGATTCAAAATAATGATGAAACTATGGCATCCATTAAATCCAATTCTTGCCTAAGAGGAGGTTGTAATCCAGATTCGCATCGACTATTTCTACCTCAATATTTACCACCTTTCCCCAAACATAGATGGGAAAGGCTGGAATAATCTCATGTGGCCTATGAGAATGTCCATCAAATTCTGTCAATAAAGCTAGCAAAGGAACAACTTGAGTCAATCCAGTGGCCTTCCAACATGACATGGACTTCACACATGGGGAAGCTCCCTCATCGATAACGATTCAAAAGATGTCGACCGTTCCATACGTACACTTTATCTGAAAATTAATATGATGGAGGAGTCTCTTTTTGATGTTTGACATATCAGAAGTGAGCACAAGAGAATTTTTTGGATCTACTGCTCCAATTGTCGATGGTAATGCACTCCTCTGAGCGGGGCGCTATTAGAAATTATATATTACAGAGCAACGGAACACATAAAATATATTGTAGAAATCAAAACACAGAAAACACATAAAACAAGAGAGTCATATATATACGTGGTTCACCCAATTTGGGCTATGTCCACGGAGAAACATCCAACCCTTCCTTTTATATTATCTAGCAGACTGAAGAGATAAAACCTACAACAGATCCGTTGTAATTCCCTCTTCGCTCTCACACAATCTCCTCTCTCTTTCTCACTCAGAATAGAGATCTCCATAGATGCAATACAATTCCCTCATATATAGCGAGGGGTTGCCTTCTAGGGCAAAAAGCCTTAAATTAAACATAACTTCTACCATCAGATCTTTGCCTAATTAACGGCTCAGATTGACTACGAAATTACAACATTTTACAAGGCAATTTTACATCTATTTTTAGCTTCCTGGGCACTGCCCCCAATCCCCCCGCTAGAGGGGGGCTCCCAAAGGTTGCAACCCCCCCTGAAGCCCCCTGCAGTGTAAATATCATGGGTGGTATTTCCGCCACATTATGAACTGGGGTCCAATGCAGTGATACCTTTGAATAAAGAAGATAATTAGGCTCCACACCCAACAATCTCCCACTTGGAGACTGATTATAGCAACTGCATCACTTCTTCATTAGCTAGACAATGGCTCCACTTTGGACATGGTTGTTTCTCATCTTTTTCATCATACTTGAATACCAATTGAAACTAAGAAGAATCTCAGTTTCTCCCTAGTTACAACTTTTGTTAACATATCTGCAGGATTCTGGCTAGTGTGTATCTTTTCCAGCTTCAACTGTCCATCTTCCAACCCTGACCATATGAAATGATACTTGAGATGTAGGTTTTGTCTTGGAATGAAATGTAGAGTTCTTTGAAAGATGTATGGTTCTCTGGCTGTCACTATATAAGCTTCCCAAATCCTGCTTCTTATCCAATTCATCCAGAAACCTTTGTAACCAAATCATTTCTTTACTAGCCTCTGTAGCAGCAACATACTTTGCTTCCGTTGTTGAGAGTGCAACAACACTTTGTAGTTTTGAAACCCAATTGACAGTTGTTCCACCTACAATAAATGCACAACCTGTTGTGCTCCACTTGTTATCTCTATCACCTGCCATATCTGCATCAAAATATCCTTGTAGAGCAATGTTTGAACCACCAAAGCATAATTCTTGATTTGTGGTACCTCTCAAATACCTAAGAATCCACTTCACTGCCATCCAATGTTCTTTTCCTAGATTGTTCATGTACTTGCTTACAACTCCCACTACATGTGCAATATCAGGCCTTGTGCAGACCATTGCATACATTAAGCTTCCAAATGCTGATGCATATGGAACTTTAGACATATAATCCATTTCTTCCTGAGTCTTGGGACACATTTCCTTACTTATTTTGAAATGGTTATCCAAAGGTATACTAACTGGTTTTGCATTCTGCATATTAAACCCTTTCAACACCTTTTGTACGTACTCACTTTGAGATATTGTTAATTTGTGATTCTTCCTGTCTCTAGTTATTCTCATACCAAGGATTTGTTTTGCAGCACCCAAATCCTTCATTGCAAATGAGTTTTCAAATTTTCTTTTGAGTACATTTATTTCCTGCATGTTAGAACCTGCAACAAGCATGCCATCTACATATAATAACAATATAATATAGTTTCCATCATTTTTCCTTTTGAGATAAACACAATGATTAGAGTGACATCTAGTATAACCTTGTTCAGACATATACCTATCAAATTTTAGATACCACTACCTTGGAGCCTGTTTTAAGCCATACAAACTCTTCTTCAACCTGCACACTAGTTTCTCCTTCCTTTTACCTCATATCCTTGTGGCTATTGCATATATATCTCTTCCTCCAAATCACCATGGAGAAAGGTTGTCTTTACATCTAACTGCTCAAGATGCAAATCTTTAGCTCCTACTAGACTTAAAATAGTTCGGATTGAAGTCATTTTAACAACAGGGGAAAATATCTCATCAAATTCTATGCCCTTTTCTGTGCAAACCCTTTCACCACAAGTCTAGCTTTATACCTTTTTCTACCTCCATATTCTTCCTTCAACCTATAAAGCCATTTATTTTGCAATCCTGTTTTACCTATAGGCAACCTGACTAAGTCCCAAGTCTGGTTATGTGTTAAGGATTCCATCTCTTCTTTCATGGTTTGCTCCCACTTCTTCTTGGTTTCTGCCTACAATGCTTCTTCATAACATTTTGGTTCACCAGAATCATTCAACAATACATAATATAATGAAGGAGAGTATTGTTTAAGGGGTCTACCTATCCTGGTATATCTTCTAACACCACTTTCAGGTGTTTGAGGTGAATATTGCTATTGCGGTTTTTGTTCTAGTTGTTGATCATTATGATTTTTAGGAACCATCACTTTTTCTATGATCTCATCAAGCACTATGTATTCTTTGTTTTCTTTTTCCTGTTTCTTTTCCCGCAGTTGGTCCTTATACAAAACCTTTTCATTGAATATTACATCTCCGCTCCTAATGATTTTGTGTTTTTCATAATTATAAAAGCGATAACCAAAATAATTAACACCATATCCAATAAAGGTACATTTCTTTGATCTTGCCTCAAGCTTTGTTCTATTTTCTTTATTAATGTGGACAAAGGCTTCACAACCAAAAGTTTTTAAAAATGAGTAATTTACCTTTTTACCTATCCATGCCTCCTCTAGAATACCACCATCCAAGGAACTTGAAGGCCCTCTGTTTATTAGATAAATAATAGTATCTATAGCATCTGCCCAAAATTGTAAAGGCAATCCTTCATGCAATATCATGCACCTTGCACGCTCCATGATTGTCCTGTTCATCCTTTCCGACATACCATTTTCTTGTGGTGTTCCTGGAACTATCTTCTCTCTACAAATTCCATTCTCTAAAAAGTACATATCAAACTCTTTGCTGCAATATTCACCTCCATTTTCTGATCTGAAACACTTCAACCTTTTTCCTGTCTCATTTTCAACCAAAGCTTTCCATTTCTTGAAAGTATCAAACACATCAGATTTATTTCAAATACAATAAATCCAGGTCTTTCTGGTTGCATCATCAATAAACGTAACATAATAACGAGAGCCATCGAGAGATGATACCTGAGCAGGTCCCCATACATCTGTATGCACAAACTCTAATTTTTCACTCTTCTTTTCTTCCCCTCGAATTTCGGTATATTTGAGGGAATTTTGGTGGGGACCCGAGGCCAAACCGGGTATACCTAATCAAGATCATTAGTCAATTTAGAGAGATCTGGCAAGTTTAACATTGCAAAAAAGGGAGTCGTGGTGGACCCTGAGGATTCCACCCAGTGTGGGCAGAACATCCAACGTTCTGAAAAGAATGGCCTAGATTTGTGAAGGGACCAGGTTGCCTGAAATAACTCATAGACTGAGCTGAACCATAAGGAGCTCCTTGTGGTCCAGAAAAAACCAGAGTTTGACCAACTCTTGCCGAAAAACCTCCATAACTAGTAAAGTTGCCCCCTAGAGAAGTGTTAAAAGAAGCAGAGAGCCCTTGGTAAGGGTTCCATGCATTAGCATAGGGAGAAACGTTCTAGAAAGAACTGACAAAAGAATACGACATATTCCCTTGTTGGCCTAAATAATATTGATTCCTAACTCCTAACCCACTAATCGCAGTGTTTGCCCAACTTTGAAACAGATTATAACTTTGACCTGTAGAGGAAAGAGGCATCGATCCCAAAGTTGGAGTTGAATGTGGTATATGACCACCCCTAATAGGGAAACCCTGAAAAGTAGATGATCCACTTGCCATGGACATGGAGGCAGCTGATGGAATACTTAAAGGAACCAAAGGAATCACGTTGGTCGGTATTCCAAAAGGGAAAAAGCCAATGCTAGAGGCAACAACTTGACAACTTCCACTCAAAGATGGAATGGAAGTAGAACCAAATATAGTAGTGCTAGGAGTAACAAAAGGTATAGAAATGGTTCCTCCTCATTTTACGGATACAAGAGTTTGCATACTCATAACACTTGTCGTGGATGCCATGCTTCCAGTAATGTTCACAGAAGGAAAATATCGATGACCTGGGTTTGAAGGCCTGTTGGTCGGAATCTTGACATATAATAAAACATCTAGATAATCAGGAGGAAGAGGAGAATTAGGAGCAGCAATAGACTTAGAAAGCTCTTCAAGCTCAATATTTTCTTCCAATGGGAAGAGGACTCGAGAAAGATCTAGAGTGTTCCTCTCTAACTCTCTACTTGTACCAGGTCTATCTTGTCAATCAATAACTCCAATTGGAGGATCAATCTTCGATAAGCCTGCTGCCACCGGTTGAAAACCAGGATTTCTCCTATGCCTTTGAGGCAAAGGCTCAGGACTCATAGGTGATAACCCAAGAAGTCTCGTGGACCAATGAGTTAGTCGATCAACCACTTTGAATTATTTTTAAGAGATATACTTAAAGACTCAAAAAAAATTACAGCTATGCCAACTAGGAGCAAAGGGAGATCTCTAAAAGTCCCTAAAGATACAAGAAATGAAACAATTTTCAAGTATTTCGGATGATTAGGACCGGACACCAAAATACAAGGAAGTCAAAATCAAGGCTTTCCGAAAATAGTCTGGGGTAATTACGCCTCGGGCATACTAGCGAAGGTATCGAGAGTAGTTACGCTGACTCCAAGCAACAACCTTTGCTGGTGAAAGCACCCAAGCTTTGCAAGGGTACCCTCCAGAAGTACTACTGAATGTGATGCAACATTAGCCTAAGGTGCCGCGAGATTCCCTTCCGTAGCCACCTATGCAATCCCTAGGAAAGGAAACTATAGATACCAACTCGTATCAAAATCTTGGTGGAACAATTGTGAGGCGGGATCCAATAAGTAGGAGAGGGGGTATCTCTCTTCCTTGTCTTCACTCTCCCTTGTGTTTAACTCCCAGTCACAGAGCTTTCCTGATGTTGTACCATTGTACCATTGTTGTACCATTGTACCATTGTTGTCCCATTGTGCACTATATTCCATTGACCATTGTTGTCTCATTGTTGTACCATATGCTACACCATACTACACCAAGTTGCCTTTGCTGTCCCATTGTTGTATCATTGCAGCACCGTGTAGCATTGTTGTCACATTGTTGCACCATACATCTTGCTGTCCATTCTGCTGCACCATACATCTTGTTGTCCATACTGCTGCACCATTATTGCACCTTACATCTTGATGTCATCGATAGTAATACTATGGTCCCTAACCTCATTTCCCTGCTCATTAATCAGATGAGAGGTACTTCCAATGAGTCTTAGACTACATTGGTAGGATGCCTCGATAGGGGAACTAATTATCTGTCCCACAGGATAACTAATCATTCTGGCTCACAGGAGAATGAATCATCCTATCCCAAAGTCACCTCAGGGTATCACAGGGAAAGGCTAAGCTATTCACCCTTTACAAATCACACCATTAAGGGAGGGTGAGTCGCCCTATGGTCGTGTGTTGCTCCAGTAAGTACCCCAAGCCCCCCAGATCTCCTAGAGCTCAATGCATGCAACATGCAGGACCCTTATATGAAGGTCTTGTATCATTTTTTACATCTTCATATTTCCAAATTTCCAATTTGAACCGTAAAATTTTCTACTATATAGACACTTAAAACATGCTTCTAACAAAGTGAAAAAAATGCAATTAATATCTTAGAGAAATGAACACAAAGCTTGTATAAATGTATATAGAAGTTAATATGCAAGTACATGTTTGTATCTACAATATTGGTGACAATACCCATGTCTCATAATATTCGAACTCATCAATAAATGTATACCTTCAATTCGCTAAAAGTGTTTTTCACTAATTTGAAAATTTTAGCAACTTGGAGAAAAATCCATGTAGGGTTATGAAAATGCACGTTGAGGCTAAGATAAAGACCCAATAAATGAGCAAGAAGTAGGAAATGATAGATCATGATGTGGAACACCTTTCCATGAGGTTATATGTCATGATTGAACCCTAAACGTCTCTCTAATAAAAGAGAAAGAGAAAACAATGTCACAAGTGTAAAATAACACTAACAAATTGCAAAAAATAAACCTTGTGCATGGTTGTTGACTTGGCTAGGGAGAGTTGCTCCTGCTATTATATTTGATTATTATCGCCCATGATGCTAACCTATGTAAGCCTCTCATGCATCTTTTGCAAAAATTAGATTTCTAGTTTGTTATATTGGGTTATCACACCATAATTGTCTTGGACCTAATACATCATCATCACTCCAATGATTTTGAATGTTTAAAAAAAAATTCCCTTCTAATACATGTCCCATGTTAACTTTCTCAAAACTGTCTTTGAGTTTTCTTCAAACCTGTAATTTTGTTAGAAAATCTCTACATGATTGTTTATATAATTTTTCATATACAATAATCTTTGCCAATAATATTATGATTTTTATTATACTTGTGATAATTGCAAGCTATAATATTTTATGATAATACCACATTTACAACCTATATAGTATGGGTGGTTATTGAGAATCATGTTGGAGACTCTGATGACGCTATTGATTTTCACCATTTTTAGATTTTGGCTTTTTATGCAATTTTCACAAGCTTCCAATCATTTTTTAAAATTGTAATACATAAATAAAAAAACATAAATTTTATTTTCAATAAACTAAGATAGCCTAAATGAAGTCACAAGTATGAATTTACAGCTTTTTCCAAAGCTCACCTTTTTTCATACAGTTGAGTTTTGTGTACCTCAACATCACACTCAATGCTAAGTACATATTATGGTAAAGGTTCATCTATTTTAAGACTTCTGCTTAAGAACTTGGAATTATACTTCCAACTCCTTTCTTTCAATAATAAAATTTCTTTTTTCATAAAATTTTAAACAGACAGACAATGCCTTCATCCTTACGAACGAAATTTACAATGCAAAGGGATGCAATTAACGACCAATTGACCAGAGAATGCAATCCCAGCTCTCAACATGGAAGAACTGTATAAAGCTGGTGTTATGATGCTACTTGTGTTCATGCCATCCCCAGTAACTGCTGCAAATTTATCAACCCATGGGCAAATGTTCTTTTTGGCTTGATTTTGTTTTGAATGGACACACACTGGAGGAAGCTGATCAATTCCCATCATCCATTGAGGGCAAGGAGTTAAAAGTGGGGACTTGGAGGCTTTACTGTAATTACGAAAGGCAATTAAATTCTGATATAATTGGAACACTGTCCAACTGGGTCATTGAGAATTCAAAGAATGTATGCTTGCAGAATGGTATTTCATGCAGACAACACATTAGAAGAGTGGTTGCCAATGCCATAATCTTCTTCAATTATAGGGTTGGAAGATACACTTTTCTTGATCTCTTGATAACCTCTCATTATTTGCATTTTGAATCTTTCATATAACATTTGACAGAAAGAATTTCATCACAGTTTGGACAGCTTAAAGCACTACTGGAATGTTAGTGACC
This sequence comes from Pinus taeda, assembly GCA_000404065.3. Lineage (NCBI taxonomy): Eukaryota > Viridiplantae > Streptophyta > Pinopsida > Pinales > Pinaceae > Pinus > Pinus taeda. Next base: position 49,303 of record APFE030665789.1, read on the forward strand.
TCACCTTTATTTAGCGATACCGCTCTATTCCAAAGGAATTGTCTAATTTCACACACTTTCAATGGATCCAAATTCCATATAACAACTTGTTGAACGGGACCATACCAACATAATCTGATCGTTAGAGGGACAGCAGCATTGCACGCCTCTAGCTGGTAATATCTTTATGCATTTTTTCTTTGAAACGAAATCACAATCGAAGATTTGAATGTGTACCTGTTCGGATTTGTCTTCTCAGGGATGATTGGTCCAGAGAAATTGTTGAGGAAGAGGAACATGTATTTACCCTCCCAATTTGTTTGCATACAAATTCAATAATGGCAGGCTTTTAAGGCTTCCCATGCTAGTGTTAAATAATTATACTTTGTTCTTTCCACCGGATTTTCCAAATATTGATTGCAAATTCCCAGAACTTGTTATGGTGAATTTATTGTTGTATAAAACCAACACCATAACAAACAAGCTTCAAACTTCCCTTCAAATCAACACCTGCAAGATTATTATAATAACAAACAACT
>APFE030665798.1:7677-59947 GCA_000404065.3 Pinus taeda
CATTGGATTTAGGGATCACCCAAAAGTCACTTAGGGTTAGATTAAAGGAGGAAAAGGTCATTCATTCTTTCATGAGAAGATTGAGAGAAGGAGAGCAAGAGAGTAAGGGAAATTTCTGGACAGGGAGGAGAAGGAGACAACAACTTGGCACACATTCCAAGGCAGCAGTTTAGCAAATCCGTACAGCTGAGTTAGCACACAGTGAATGGCAGATTTTGGCACGATTTTCTAGAAATCCATATAGTTGTTTGCATAGAAATCGAGGAGCAGTTTGCATACAAATCGAGGAGCAATTTGCTGGCACATTTTCCAAGGAAGGCTGTACAACAAGTGGCTATACTTTGGCATGCAAATTGAGGCAAATCCGTACAACATATTGCTGGGTTTTTCTGCACACAAATCAAGGTCCGTACAGTATATTTATGGCATCTTGGCACGCATTTCTAGGCAGGCCATACAACAACATTTAAGGCTGAAAGTGGGCACAAAAATCGAGGTCGTACATAATTTATTACTATCATGTTTTTTTGTTTGCAAGTATTTTCCAGTTGGCTGTGAGGCATGGAAAACGAGATAAGTTGTAAAAGTTTGCTTGTTGATTTTTGCTGAATATTTCTCACTATAAAAAGCATTTTCAGAAATAAGAAAGAGCTCTCGAACTGGTTTTCTCCAAGAGTTGTAGGGAGTTTTTCCAGGGTCATCTTGACCAAAAATCACTGTGTTTAAATGTGTTAAATGGTTGTTTGTACCTGCTGATTTTTATTTCTGCATTTTCCAGCATTCTGTAAAATTTCCAGAATTTGTGTTTTCAACGATATTTATTTTTCAGTTGTTGAATGTATAGATATGGGAAATGACATTTAACTATTTTGGAGAAATAAGGTGAAACTGAAAACTGGGGTGGGAAATGAGAAATTTTTGCATGAGGGTCACTTGGAGAATACACCATAGTGATCAATCAATTTATTCTCTAGAGCGGGGTTTCCTAAGAGAGATAGAATTAGTGATCAGGAGATGTAACTAAGGGGAATTTGAGTACATAGAGACAGAGAGGCAAAGATAGTGTTGGGAGAGCAGCGCAGTAGCCAAGGAGAGTGACGCAGAGCTAGTTAGGGCTCACGCAGAGGCAGCCGAGAGCTGCGCAGAGCCTCAAAGAGTCCAGCTTTGTTGATGCAGAGGGTTGGAGGGCTGACGCAGGGCCTCCCAGGGCTGATGCAGACCCATCCAGGGTGACGAAGGGCTAACGTGAGGCAGAGAGGGGTCGACATAGTCCAGAGAGAGGTTGACGCTGTGGTTTTGTGGGTAGATTTGTGCTGAGTATCTGCTGGAAGGATTATCTGGGGTTTCAGCTAGGAGATTTGTTAGAAGCTGAGAGGTGTTATTGCCAAGGAAATTCTCTGTTCGGTAGGCCAGTTTCGGCACCCAGATTATACTCTAATATTGCTTAATAAGAAAACCCTCAGATAGCTGCACCGGTTTTCCCACATTGGTTTTTTCTAGGGACATTAGTCCAAAAATAATGGTGTCATATGGTGTGTTTGTTCATGTTTCTTTTAGTTGTTGATCTGTAATATGTTGAGCATGCACTAGTGTTTATTTTCAGCATTTACATTGTAAATAACTTGTTAAAGAAAATAACAAGTAGGTAGGAATAAATCAAGTAAAGTGCATGGAGGGTTTCTAACTAAGTAAATTTAGCAACTTCAACATTTAACATCCATCTGATGGACTTCTCATTTGAAAGAGGCAGCAAGGGAAATAACAAGACAAATAGAATTCATTTTGGAAACAGGGGAGAAGGATTCAGTATAGTCAATGCCTTCAACTTATGAAAAGCCCTTAGCAACAAGACGAGCTTTATGTTTATCAAATTTTCTATCTGGTCCAAACTTGGATTTGTAAACCCATTTACATCTAACAAGTTTTCTTCCCTTTGGAAGAGGAACAATATCCCATGTATCATTTGCCAATAATGAAATTTATTCTTCATTCATAGTTGCGTCCCAATCTGGATGGCCTGAAGCTTCTGCAAAGGTGTCAGGATCATAATTCGTTGAAGCTTGAGCCAGTAAAGAAGAGTCTCTATTGAACTGAGAACGTGTATGTCGCTGATCTGTAGGATCACCTGCAAGAGAACCTGTTGCATCCCAAGTAGCACGGACCCATTTTGGACACTAAGGAGCTGAAGGAGGATCCTGAGAAGGTGGGGGAGTATTTTCATCCTCGTTGTCATCATTCGAAAAAGAAATATTTTTAGAAGTAGAAAGGATAGAGAGAGGTGGCACATCCGCCGAACTAGGCTCGTTGGTCGATATATTTTCAACAAACTTTACATCTTTTGTAATGATGACATTTTTGGATTTAGGTGAAAGAAGTCTATATCCTTTGACATCTTTTGAATATCCAACAAAAATACATTTTTTACTCTTAGGTTCTAAGGCTTTATGTTTCTCATCGGGAATATGGACCAATGCTCCATTTCCAAAAAACGAAAGTGATTTACATCTGGTTTAATCGAGCTCCATGGTTTTTCTATAGTGATATTCTTTAAAACCTTAGTAGGAGTGCGATTTACTATGTAATTTGCACAGTTAATTTCTTCTGCCCAAAAATTAAAACTAAGTCCTTTAGATTGAAGCATACAATTAGCCATTTCCTTTAAAGTGCAATTCTTTCTTTCAACTACACCATTTTGTTGTGGAGTATATGGAACAGTATGTTGCATTTGAATTCCATGCTCAGTGTAAAAGTTGATGAATTTGTTGTTAACATCTTCTCCGCCATTATCAGATCTTAGCTTAATAATTTGATGTCCAAGTTGTTTCTCAACAAAGGCCTTAAAGGCCAAGAACATGTTAAATACTTCACTTTTGAGTTTTAAGAAGTATACCCAAATGTATCTGGAGAAACCATCAATGAGAGTTAAGAAATACTTGTAGCCAAAGAATGAAACAATTGGAAGTGGACCACTTAAATCACTATGCACAAGCTGTAAAGGGGCTGAGGCATGCCAAGAGGAACATTTTTCAAAACTATCCGGATGATGCTTTCCAAGTACACATCCGGAACAAACACCATCTCAGCAAGATAACATAGGAAGACCTGTCACCATACTTTCCTTACATAGATTTTGAAGGGAGCGATAGTTTAAGTGACCAAATTGCTCATGCCAAAGTTTGCTCACTTCATCATTATGAGCAACAAATACTTGGGGAAGAGTTGATGACCCAAAGTTGTTAAACTTATACAACCTTGTAGAATCATCAACAATGTCAGTAGCTAAAATATATCTAGGATCTCTTAGGTCCTTAATTACAACATTATGAGGTGAAAATTCAACGATTTTACCTTCACCTGAATGAGTTATCTGATATATAGATAGAATGTTGTAGGATAAAGTTGGAACACATAATACATTATTAAATTGACCATTGTCTAGATGAATAGTTCCAGTCCCTACAACACTAAGAGATCTATCATCACCAACATATATATTTTTGGTATTCCAATCATTTAAAGAAGAAAACATGGCTTTTGGCCATGTGATAAGAAGCTCCAGAATCAATGAGCCACTTATGAGAATGAGAAGAAGAATATACATTTAGTGCATAACCAGACCGAGATGTTTGACAACCACATGCAGAAAGTGTTATTCCTAAAGATAAAGTTGAATTTGAAGAGTGCTCCAAATGGATGTTATGCTTCTTCATTGCTGCTTCCAAGGCTTCCATATTCTTAAATAATTTGGATTCTAAGTGGCCATATCGATTACAAAAGTTGCAATGTCTATCAGTGTTCTTCCCTTTGTTTTTATTTGCCTTATCATTTTGTTGAATTGATTTTTCATTTTGAGACTGAAAGTGCTTAGGACCCTTGGTTGGTTTAGGACCATTCTTTTTAGGATGCTTCTTCTTAGGATTCTTTGAACTTGGTTGTTGCTGAGCAGCTAAGGCTTTCTTAGAATTGTTTTCAAGATTAAGACGACCAAGATTTAAGAGGTTTTCTTGTTCTCTTATTAAAGAATCACAAAAGGCATCAAAAGAGGGGGACTTGTAGGCTTGTCCTTGAGAAATAAAGGTTTCTCTAATAGAATGGGAGGTGGAAACAAACACAGAGTAGGCTGGTCCTAACTTAGTAAGAATGGAATAGATAAGGCTACCATATTTTTTCTTAGCCTTAACACCTTCCAAAAGAAGCCTAAGGGTCTTGAACTCGGACAAAAAATCTTCGATGGAAGAAAAATTATTGGTGTCCAACGTAAGCAACTCATTTTCGAGTTGATGGGCTCTAATTTCATTTTTAATTTAAAAACTTTATTGAGTTGTTTTATTTCTTCATCAGGGGTATCAAGTTCTGCGATATGGAAACTAAGGTCTGGAGAAATAGACATCCCTATCAACCCACGTATTTTATCTTGCTTATTTTCCCATTTGGCTGTCTTATCTTCATCCTTAGGTTTAGACTATTGGCCTGAGGCTATTCTATAAAGACCTTTACGTCTAAGTAAATCCTCCATTTAGGACACCCATTGGAAGTAGTTGTTGTTGTCAAGAATAACTTGGCATGGACTTTCCATTAACAAAAACTAAAGCCGTAGATGTTGAAACTAAGTGTTCCAATGGAAAGATCTTGAAAAATTAGGTCGATTAAAAAAATGGCCCTGAAAACGACTTCCAGATGAAGAAGTTATGGGTTTTTGAAGAAAAGTAGTTGACGATACCAACGAAGTACGTGAATGTGCGGAAGTGGATGATAATGTAATATTTAAAAAAAATCACCCTTCTTTCCAAACTTAATTTAATTAGCTCACTTTGAAAAAACAATTGTGTGACCCACTTTTATAAATAAGTAAAAATCACTTTTACAATGGTAATTTATGAGCTACCCACTAAATTGTAACTTAAATAAAAGATAAAGAGACTTTAGAATTATAAGTGACTCACTTTTTATAATGGGTGAGAACTCTTTTACATAAAGTAACTTTATAACATAAGTTACATGTGCTTTTTGAAAAAGTTAACTCAACAAAATGAAAGACTTGAACCCAAGACCTCTATTCTCATAAAGTAACTTTGGACCAAGTGAGTTAGTTTGAAAGGTTAATAATTTTTGGAAAAGAGGAAAGGGTTTTTTTTTTTAGTCACTGAAGTTTTGGAGTGTGTGCTTACTTGAAAAAGCCCTTTTTGCCTACAAAACAAAAAAATGCACAACCCAACACGGACATGCAAAAAAGACCAAGACCTTATGGCCTGAAGTTAGCTTTCGTCGAAAACTAAATATTTTACTCAATGTCTTTGATTTTCCGAGATCACACTAAGGCGCAACGAAAAAGAGCATACACATGAGAAAAATCCTTCATTTCTGTTTTTGATTTGCCTAGATCACACAGAGTCGTGGGGCAAAGAGAATATGCAGAAATGAAAGGTATAGATCAGGTAACAAAAAAAATAGAGAGCTAAATAAATCGAAATAAGCAAAGAGATGAATAACTAAAACTGCAAATAAAGACTTTATACCTCTAGATCTTTAAAATGACATAGCTAGGGCTACCAGAAATCTTTTCGCGTAAAACGAAAGGGGTTCCTCATTGGAACAGATGCTCCTAACACAATAGAGGAGTCCTCTCAGCCCGAAAGCAGTCAAAAACATTAGATCTAGGAAACAACAATCGGACGCAGTTGTACTGGCTTCGGATTTGGATCACCAACAGATGCGACCCTCAAATAGCTCTGATACCATGTAAGAATTTACAGGGTAAGTTCCTCAGATAGAACACCAAAAGACACCTCTCACGCACTGATCACAAATCAATACACCAGTATTCTTGACGTGGCTAAAACCCTCAAAGAGGGAAATAGTTAATAGCCTGAGCCAACGCGGCTACTTCAGGAAATTTATTAATAAAAGAAAGAAAATTTACATAAGCTTATCTCATGAACAATCATCTTACAAATGACCCTCCATTCTCTTTAAATAGAGATCACGAACCAATTAGGTGTTAAGCCACAAATCAACTGTCGGTAATACCGAGGAGAGAATGAACCGTCAGATCACTTCATGTCTAGAACATATCCTGACCATCGGATAGTAAGTTACAAAAGTACATAGTAAAGAAACACACTTTACGTAACTCTACACTAGACCAAGTTATACTCAACTATCTCCTATGTGTTAGAATATCCTAACATGGGGTTGGTCGTCCTATAGATTGTAATCTAAAGTTGAAGCTGCTGCAGGGGTTGGTTGTGCAAACCTTAGTTCGTTAAGGGTGGACACATCATCCTCCATTTCAGTTATATATGCCCTAACTTGGTCATCCAGTTCTCGGGGGTGCTCTAGTGAATGCCTGGCTGGATGCTGAGGTGGATCATCTGTCCATATTGGCGTTGAATCCATCAAATCAATACAGTAGTCAACTAGCTCTTCCTCCATGATAACGATGTTTAATACTGGGTGTTGTAGTGTTCTGATGAGGGCGCTCAGAAATGGTTGATGCCTCCTACTGACAAATTCCCTGACCAGGGGATATCCCAAACTGCCTGTTTTGACCGATCAATAACCCCTTCACTGCGTGCTCCCCACCGCAACTATTCCAAATAAACTAACCCAAACCGAGGCCGTTGGAAGCCCTAATATCACTGTTTTGTTCCAGTGCCTTCGCCATTGTTGTTTGTTCACCTCTGTCGTTTTGAGAAGTAGTCTTCTACTATCTATATCACTATCAAGATTAAGAAAGAAGCAAGTGGAGAAAGCAACATCTACTCAAGTAAGTATATGAATTCATCTAAATCTATCAAAATGTCTTTTTCAAGGAGAGAAACAAATTAGTTGGGGCTTCAAATTTTCTTGAATGAAAGAAAAGAACCAACCTAAACCTTATTGAGAATGAAATCATGGATCACATCAAGGGGTCAATAACCCAACCTCCCAAAGAAGATACTCAAGCACTTTGTAAATTCATGAAAGGGGAAGTGAGGGCCCAGAGGATTCTCATAGAATCCATCAAAGACTCTCTCATCCCATATGTATCAAAATTGGACACTTCAAAGGCAATATATGACAAATTGGTAGAGTTGTTTTCCGTAAGTACTGCAGGAGAAGTTATCTCTCTAAGACAAGAACTCTAAAAATTGAAGATCTCAAAGGAAGAGGGAATAACCTCATATTTTATGAGGATTTCAAAAATAAGAGATCAACTCCAAGATTTGGGCGAAATAATGTCTGACAAAGAAATGACCATTGTAGTATTGAATGCACTACTAGAGGAATGGGGCAACTTTACTTCAAGTATCTATGGAAAGAAAGAAGTCATTCCTTTCTAGGGTCTATGGTCATTATGCAAGATCGAAGAAACCCGACTAAAGCAAAAAATTGATGTGGGATCAAATAAGCAAAATCAAGCATATGCTTCTATGACAAAAAGAAAGGGAAGGTTTGGTAAAATTGGTCCTCAAAAAAGAAGAACATGGTTAAGGTGCAGTTTTATGGATGTCAAGAATATGGGCACTATACAAGAGATTGTCCTAAACTTAAAAGGGACAATATCAAGAGAAATAAGGAAGAAGCCCATATTGCCGAAGAAGTGGAAGAACCTGAAACAAGGAAGCCTAAGGAGGAAGTGAGAGATCTCTACTATGACTGAGATAATCTCCTCTAAAAAGGTACTCTTAAGTTGTGTAAATTATAGATAAGAAGCATTGAAAATAAGATAGGAAGCATCATATTAAAGGTAGCATGAAGGATGTCTAGAACAAAACCTATGGCAATCAACTATGTAGGATATAGCTCTTGGAAACCTCATTGAGAGCTCAAGTGGTACTTATGGAAAAAGGAAGAAGTCATCTAGGAAAAGGGTCATCATACATCTATCAAAAGGAAACATCTGTTGATGGGGATACTTTAGATCCCTAAGATTCTTTGATGGAATCTTTGTTGTAAGGTTCACAGATCATGAGGTGAAACAAGTTTTTGATCAAGAATTCCAAACATGTGGAATTCATGGGATGATGGTATGATGATATGACAAAGAAGCAGATCAAAGGAATTACTTCATTCAAAGGAAACTACTGTAAGAAGTCTGGATGACTCAAAGGAAAGATGAGGTATGTATGCTTACATTTGATATTACAGGAATCATGTCATATGGTTGCGGGCAATATGGATCAATGTTCTATCTTGAGAAGCATGGTCAAAGAAAGGATCTCATCCCTCAAAGTATGTAGGAATACATGGGTCACATATTTATTAGATGAAATCAACATAATATGTCCTCATATGGAGTATGAGGTGATTGACTATAATTGAGGAACTCAAATTGGAAGTTCTTGGGAATTAAATACGTGAAAAAAGAAAGGGAGAGATCGTGGAATATGCAACAATGGAAAAGGCAGGAAACATCCTTAAGGCCAAGAAGATTTGACTACATTATCTCCCAAAAAGATATGAAGACTCCGATGGAGGTCTGGAAAAGATGGAAACCCTTGACAATACATATCTTTAGGAGATGTGTCAACATGTATGCTGGATGTTGATGCCTACAGGTAGATGTCATGATGAAAGATTATCACAAAGTTAACTATGATTTAATGTGTTCATTTCTTATTTGTGAACTAGTATCTTGATTGGCTTATGAAAGGTTGCCAAAGGGAAGAACTGTGGATGTCTTCCAAGAGAACCATGTAGAAGAATGTAAGATCCTTACGAAGAAGAAAGCATGATGAAGGCAACATAACATGAACCAAGCCCAGACGTAGACTAATGAATCACTTTTTGATGAAAAGAATGATGACATCACTAACTCATGGATGAAAGCGATGGATGGTTTGTGCCCTATGAAGTAGTCCCAAAATATGAAAACTTCGTAACAAAGCAATTCATGACATCGAAGGAAGGAGTTCTTCAAGTAGTTGGTTGGCCCATCATCTCCACTTGAGGAGTTGTTGTAGGTCCCTAATTAAGAGGGAGCCTGGAAACAAGTTTCTTACTTGGAAAAAACTTTGAAATTCCTAAGCCAAGAGGGAGCTTAGGTACATTCCTTCTGTAAGAATGAGTACATTCTTTCATTGGAATAGATATGTTCTCCCTAATTGAGAGGGAGAGATAGACACACCATTATGGTTTTCACATAGGAAGACAGAATGGAGGATTGGGTAATTATTTGGCGTCTGATGCTTTTTGAGGATGAGATAGGGCATCCAAGATAAGAGTAGTCATAGATGACCGATATTATTTGAGGATTGGGGAGTCCAAGGTAAGAATAGTCCTTATGGAACACACCCTGAGAACCTGGTAGAGGACTGATATTATTTGAGGATTAGGGAGTCCAAGATAAGAATAGTCCTTATGGAACACACCCTGAGAACCCGAGTGGGGTATGTTTCGAGAGAGTCAATGATGAGAGAGTCTATAAATCATTGGTCTCGCCAACATTGAGCTCAGATCTTGTGGAGAGATAGAGTTGTTGGTCAAGGCCTTGCTATATAACAATGTTGGTTGATATGATGCTATACAAATGGGTTACCAATCTGGTTCTTCTTATGTGAAATTATTTTGATTGAGAATGACCACGTACTATTATGAATACCTCCCTAGTTAAGAGGGAGTGTTGAAAAGTGTAACTAGGTTCGGTCTTCATAATGACATCTAATTGTCATTTTATGTAAAAAGATGTAAAGAAGAAAAATAGAATTTATTATAATGCTTGCATCATGGGTTTGATGAGCAAGAGATTTCATTTTAGTACAGGCTTCCATTGAGAGCCCTTAGGGATATTGTAAAGAGTCATACGTGTCCATGTAAAGTCATCCTCCAAGACCTTGTCACTAGCCCTCATCAAGTCGGACTACAATGAAGGGAGTGTTGACCATGCCGCTTACATCTATCTACAAGTAAGTGAGAAAAGCCTTCAACCCCACAAGGTGTGGTTGGTGGCAGGGAACTCAAAGAAGGGGTTGTCACACTAATCCCTACTCTCTCCGTTTGAGTTGTCTCCTAGGTTAGCTAAGAGGAGAGTGTTATATTGAAAATGGATTACTTTTAAATATTTATGAGCAAATATGAAGTGAACAACTTGAAATAACAATGCCAATCATTAATATGATTAAAAACCATAAAATCAGTGCCTTATAAGGATTTTTCTCAACAATTTAAAGATATATTTGCTCAAAGTAAAATGCAATGCTCTCAAAAGAGAAAACAAAGTAACCCTAAAATGTAAATAAGAATTATTAGCACAAGATATGTAAAATACAAAATTGCTTTTGAGATAATCAACTTTATAAATCAAATCATGTGAAACATATCTTGCCAAAACCCAAAAATTAGTAATTAACTTGGAAATGTAAAATAAAGGAAGCGCTAAACTAAGACATTAACATGCAATTAGACTTGAAACATGAAAATAAAGCACTTGTTTGAAATAATTACAATACTTGCTTTTGGAATAGACTTTGCATATGAAAACTCAAACCATCAAGAGACAAGTAAAGTAAATGTAATGGAAAGTGCTCTTGGTTAATTTTAGTAATTAGCTCTACAACAAGATTACAATTTAACTCTTCAATCCTCAGACCTCATGTTATGAAACCAGCTCAAGAAAAGATAGAAAAAATAGATAAACACCTTAGAATTCAGCCTCTTTGAGGGGGCAACCTCCTTTACATTACATAAATGAACAATTTTTGGATGATACAAATGAAAAGACCTCCTTTCTATATATAGGAGTCTAAGGGGTCATTATATAATCAGAGTCTACATAACAATAATAATGTAAGGGCACAATAATAACAATAGTGGGCTTCTATGGGGCACAATAGTAACAATATGGGCACTACATGGGTACATCCATATAATAAGGGTGTTGTACTAATAATAATAAGGGGTTACACTAGTAGTACAAGGGCCTAACAAATTCTTTCCTGCTTCAGAGTTTTCATTTCAAGACAAAGGTTTTACAACTATGCATGAATTTGCTAAACCCCCAGATTTATATCTTGCATCGGAATTTAGTGTAGTTTCATTGCAATCTCTAAGGCTTCCGCTTGAGTCATAATATTTTGTTGTGACAGTGCAGCCCTTAGGTGAGGTAGGAGCGAAGCCATGAACCACTCGCAGTGTTGCCCATCCGTCAAATTCATATTAGCTTCGCGGATTTTACACTTCAATCTCTGATCTATTTCCTAAGGGGTCTCACTTGGTTTCATCGTGATTTCCTTGAATCCCACAATCGACTGCACTTCAGACATAGGCCTATTGAATTCTTTATTCAACGCGTTCTAGATCTCTGCCAGTGTAGCTGCCTGGTTGTCATTAGAGTACTTGATGTATCAGGTTAGCGTGCGATCATGCAAAGCACTAACCAGCATTGCTTTCTTCACGTGATCATCTGCAACGCCCTGAGCTTCCCATACAACCTTTATGACGAACCAAAAATGATCCGGGTTCTCATTCCCTATGCCCTTGAATACAGGTAGTTTTACGGAGTTCGCCATATTGAACAGTGGAGGTGGTGTGGGTGATGGGGTGAGTAGTGGAGGCGAGGATGGAGGTGGTGTGGATGGATGTGATGAGGGTGGAGGCAATGTAGGTATTCGTGGGAACCGACGTCTTATCAAGTAACTAGCGCTCAGGGGATAAATCTGTAGTGTCCCTTCATTGTCACTTAAATGGAGTCTGATCAGTGGGCTATACTCAGGACCCTTTCTTCCTCCATCCCTGAAAGTTTTTCTGTTTCGTGTAGCTCAAAACATCAAGGTAATCGCATAACTCGCTGTTCACACAATAGCATCTTAATCCAAGTATTAAGTGATTTTAAACACTTACCTCGCAGTCCTTTAAAGAAGAGGCACTTTGCTTCACTGTAACTGACAGAGGTATCAACCACGAACTTGGTCACAAATAATCCTATGATGCGGTCGAGCCAATGGTCGACAGCATGTGTGATGTTATTTGCAGAAGCTTCTAACCTCCTTACTAGATCTGGTGTCCAAACAATCGGCTTGTCAAGCCTTGACCTTCCTTGATTGTTTGCCAAATTCGCGATCCACTCATATAACTCAACTGGGAAGGAACAAAAGAATATTTCGTGTATTTTTTTGTACAGGTATCTATCCAACCACTGTTATTTTGTTAATTGTGGGTTCTTGTTTTCTTGCATCATGAATTCATGGATATTTCTATCCAACCAGATTTTAATTTCTTTCTTCATTGGATTCCAATGATACGACATCACACATCTCGTTATGCAGATCCTGGTCCTTGCAATGGAACCATTTGTTGGCTTGATGGACCCTGACCCAGGTTCAACGTTAGTTAGCTAAGAAAATAACTACACTAATGGCCCTTTCAGCATTAGTCTGTGGAGCACGGACCAAATTCTCACTCGAAGAAATATGGGGGGATGCAGGAACCAAGTTTCCACACCCTTAGATGGTCATGATGTCGGTTTATACTTCCTGATCCTGCCTTCGTGCAGATCAACAAACCTTTAGGGCTTATCAATGTTCCTCCTCTTCCGTCCTTCACTACCTCTGCGGAGGTACTTGACTGATCTTCGTGCAGTCCTAACCTAAGGTCTAGGCACTTACGCGCCTCTGTGACTGTGTTATTGTATAAGTTCCCAAGTTATCTTAAGTGTTTCCCTAATCTACCATGCATTTACAGTTACCTTCGTGTAAAACTTTATTCTTTCTTGCGTTCAATTAACATATATAATCAAATACATTCACGCATCAAATAAGCATTATAATGCAAACCTAGATCATAACATAATATAATCATATGCATTAAACAGAGAAAAAATACACAGTGGTTGTAGAATAATTCTCTTTATTGATATCTCAAGTTCAGTACATACTCTATCCACCTTTCACACATAGTTGTAGGGGTCCACGCACTCAGCTGCGGACTTCCACCTCAGGCCTCTGCACACTCAACTGCAGAGCCTCTACCTATGCTAAGAATCGAGAACACTTAGAAATTCTTACCTAAAATCCTTCTTCTTGTTACTACTCCCCCTTAGACTCTTCTAAGACTCCCTTTTTATACAATCCCATGGTCCGCAGACCATGGGTAGATCTTTACAGCTGACATGATACTTCACAAAACAAGGGAAGACAACCCTTTGACCTCTTCATGCTCCGCGACCACAAAATGCGGAGACTTTACATCTTTATTAAAAAATGTGGGCCATCTGCCCCAAACATGGGCTTTTAGCCCCAAAACTATGTGCCAAAATGACATTTTTCCTTTCCAAAGCCTTTGTCATTTCCTTTGCCAATTTCTTTAGCCATAATAACCAAAATGAACACCCACTAAGATGTTTTTCCCACCATTCAGCTTGGAATACGTGTCCCATGACTATGGTCCTATATATTTTTATGTATAATTTTAACTAGGGATATTATAGAACCCCCCCTTGGGGGAACATCATCCTCGGTGTTCAATGACACCTATAACCAACAAGATAGCTGAAAACAAAACATACTTCCCATGGAGCTTTATAACATAGCTCGTTGCAATATTTACAATGAGCACATGCTAAAACATGAAAAAAAACACCGTTTACTGGAGCTTCATAACACATCTCATTACAATATTTACAATAATAACCACATATACACACATACACATTTGCTTCAAACATCAAATAATCATACTGTCCATGGAGCTTTATAAATCCATCTCGATACATTATTTACAATAATACACACATATACACATATGCACATTTTATCAACAAACAAATAAAAGGATACGATGCCTGCATTCGCAACAAGCGAATCCAGAGGCTCACACCTCCAGCCTCAAAGTAAAACCAAGGTTCACCTCCTTCTGAAGAAGTCTAGAATCCACTATAATGTCAAATCTGCATCAAATGTCCAACACTACAATTCCGTCACTTGTCCTCTCAGTGAACAGTCACCATCTCATTGTTCGAGGGCACATTCCCAATGTTCATATGATTCCATATGGCAATGCGAATGACCAAAACAAATCCATCCCCTACCTTCCCTTCTCTGCTACACAGTCCCTCACACAATCCGGTCACCCCCTTATGTGTAGTTACACACCTTCCAAGTTCCGTTGGCACCCCCATCTCGGGAAGTCCATTAATTAGCAAGGCTTCCTCACATCGGAAGATACAAAAACCAAGGCATATCCCTACCTAAAAACCATAATACTGGTCATAACATGCTCATGGAAATTAATGGACACTATTGGGTACCTGTTGATGGGCCAGAATTATCTGCCAACAGTAAAGGGGATCTCCCTGGTGTAGGATCCCAAATAGACCCTGCACTGTTTGATTTAGGGATCCTGTCCGATTTGTAGGCCTGGCAGCCACTCAGATGAGTTGAGCTTGCTTCAGACAAGTGTGGAATGCGGGCTCAATTGAACGCATGAAATTCAATAAATACAAGGAAATAACTGACAAAAGTTTTATAACACTCATACCATGAATAACAAGATTGTAAACATCATAAACCTTACATAAAGTAGTTGTCAACGGACTTCAGGTAAGACTCATGTCGATAAAGTGCTTAACAATTGTAAATCTGTTCACAGTAATCAAGCATCTATAAGCGTAAGTAAGCACACAGTCAACGATAAGATTACGCCAATATCAATGAAACAATTCACCAATACAAGCACAGAGTTAGAAAATCATATACCATCTACACGTAGAAAAATAAAGTTTGTAGTACGAGACAACACATGAACATATTATGTATCAAAGAACTCTCAGGAACATCCAATCCATTAAGCGAAGAATACTCATGGAGCCATGACATAAAATATGTGTAATCCAATAGTGGAAAATAACAATTACTCGCATATATCAGAAGAGCATAAGTTCTCTCAAAAAAATATTATCCCAAAATAAGTCCTCAACTAAAAGTCCTTACAATGTGTCATGAGGGTGTATTTATACAATGAGGGTGGCTCTTGACCTACCTTTGACCCTTGAGCTTCCTCATGACTTTTCGACTACCTGGTGACTCTTGGACTTCCTTATGACTCTTTACATTCACAAAATGTCCTATCCTATCTAATTTCCAAAATCAAAAAATAAGTTGATAATATAATCTATCAATTTAACAATAGAAAGTTCGGGAATGTCCAGGTGGAGTTGCTCCATTAGGCATGTGGGCCACAACTTGTATTTTTTTCAATGGAGATGATCTGCAATTCAAGGGCATCCGGTATGAGAGTGGTCCTTTTGGCATTCACTTGGTTCCCTAAGGTTACCAGTTTGGTGTACATTCTCACTAGTTCCACCACATAGCGTGTAATATTCTCTTTTGTAGAGTGTAGATCTTTTGTGAGGGATGCCAGTCTAAATGTATCGATGAATGTCTAAACTTCCCACGAGATATCTTCCTTCTTTATCACATGCCCAACTTCCCTGATGGAAGGAACCCCATGAATTTCGATCATAGACTCCAGACCGCTGAAAAGGTGTCTATATGAAGCCAACACCCAATCCACATCTTTGGCTAGTTTGTCCTTTGAATGGATCTTGATGCGTAGTTGAACCTTGTTGTTTTTCATGGTGATCCAATCCTTCTTTTGGACTATCACTGGTGCTCCTTATTACTTGACAGACCACTCATGCAAACTATCTAGGGTGACAACAACTTCCTTTAGCATAACATCCCTCTCTTTTGTGTGATCTTGCATAGGCAAGATCAGTGCCACTGTGTGATGTAGCTTCAACATCTCTTCATAGACCATCTCCATGGCTTCCCTGAGTGTCTTTGCCTCTCCCTTGATTCCTTCTTGGAATTCCATTATGATGGAGTGAATTAAACAGAGGGTCACATTCTCTTCTTTTGCTCTCTTTCTCTCCTGCTCTGCGCTAGCGGCCTTTTTCTCTGATGTGTAAAGCCTATTCTGGAGCTCTGTGATTTGTTTTCTCATCTAAGCCACATTATGTTTCGTCGCAGTGAAAAAATCCATTATAGCCAAGGCGATCATCTCAAGATTCACTGTGGCGTCAGGCACAATCTCCTTGGATGTGGTGACCGATAAGGGCTCTATTGGGTTTCCAACATAATATGTTTTCCTCTCCTGCATGATCTTGCGACTGACTTGGTCAGTGGGCTTAGTTAGGTCCAAGACTTCCTCTTCTTGCTCCTCCAGGAAGCCTAGCTCTTGTAGGGGAAGGTGTCCTCCAGTGAGGGGAGTAGAAGGAGGAACATCTTATGGGGCTAGTTCACCTTGTTCCATGTCTAGGTCAGATGTCTTATTAGTTTCTCCTTGTTCAATCTTTCTGCTTTCCTCCTCCTTTGTTCTTCCTCCAACCGCCTCCTCTCTTGTTTTGTTAGCACCTGTTGCTTCTTGAGCTCTTCATCCTGCTTAAGTTTTTCTTCTTGCTCCTTTAGCTCTTGTTCTTGTTTATTTTTCTCCTCCTCTTCCCTATATATCTGCTCTTATTGTTGTCTTTTATTTTTTCCCTCTTCCTAGGCCCTTTGTTCTTCCCGTTGCTTTTCTTCTAGCTATTTCTTCCCTTCTTCCTCTTCTTGTCACCACTTCTTTTCGAGCTAGGCCTGGTCGCTTGATTCTTGTGGTTGCTTGAGCTCCTCCTCCATTTTTCTCTTGAGCTCTTGTTTCTTCTTTTCCAGGGCGATGTTCCTTTGTTCCAGAGTTTCATTATCATCCCCCTTTTCTAGGTCACTTCGGACATGTTCAACCTCTTTCCCGTTATGCTTCTTGGGTTTCCCGGTGGCCTTATATTTCTCTTGTAGTTTCTTCTTCAAGGTGGAGGACCTCTCTTATACACTAACATTCTCCTAGGAGTGTTCGAGGAGCTCCTCGTATCTTTCCTGTTGTTCACTAGGGCCGAGTTCCCTAGTGGCGTTATACTAATTCTTGACCTTGTCTTCATGATCTTGTCTGATGTGTGAATATGACCAGTTAAAATTAGCTCTCTTGTAGTGAGTAGCCACAAATTTCTCAGGGTCATACGTATGATAGTTCAGGGTTATAAAGTGTCTACCCTTCAAAGCTTCAGCCTCCGCCTCTACTTGCTTGAAGTTCTTAAGTACATATGATCCGATGATGAGTGGGAAAGTTAGCCATGGTTTCTTCTTTCCTTTGCTTGCTGACTTCGAGAAACCTTGTCTCATTTGGTAGAATTCTTCTTGCAGGAGAAATTTATCTGTGATGAACCTGGCCAGAGCATGCAGGGACTTCTAGTAACCAAAAACTCTAATGAACGTAACTTCCTATATGGGGAACCAATGTCCCACCTTGACAATGGTTTCCATGGCCCTCTTTGAAATGCACAACATCTTGTATTTAAATATTCGATGGTATAGTGGGACTATAAAAGACTCATAATTGACATCGATCATGCCCTAGTAGGAGGTGTCCCAGAAGATCTTTTAGTGGTGATGCAAGGGGCTGGCTACAGACGTATGCCAATTATAGCTCTAGTTGTTGAATTTGCATCTTGCTCACACAACATCTAGGAGGTATGAGGCCATGCAGAATTCTGGTGGCTGATCTAGCTCTAGATGTTTTGTTGCAATGATGTTCGTCCTCAGGGTCGACATAAGAATGCTCACCCAGTTGAAGATTGTTCCATGGGTGGAGACAATGTACATGAGAGGGGCCTAGGTATTGTGGAATACATCAAAATCTGCTTTGGCATACAAATGACACATCATGGTGATGATCAGTTGATAAAACTTTCTCATACCATCTATACGGTACACTTGATCTTTCCTAACCTGGAATTTATATGAGTTTTGCCACCATTCCCTTATGATGTCTTTGGTAGGCATCATAAAGATGGAGAGCCACCAGATGTTGAAAGTTTCCTACTTCATAAGGAGCGTATAGTAAGTGGCAATGTCTGTAGAAGTGATTACTATTAAGGGTGTGTCATTATGGTCCCTCACTGTCCATGAATATGTATTTGTGCTTTGCAGGATCCAATCGATGGTTTAGACACATGAAAAATGGAAGGGTGTGACGCTATTGTGTGGAGCTTGGACCTCTTGACGTTCAGGTACACTGGAAAGTCTTCCTGGGTTTATGGTATTTTTGGCTTGGAAAACTATTCATAAATGTTGTACTAGGAAAGTCTCGTGTTCTTAATTATATTGCAGGTCGTGTCTCCATAGATAGGTGGTTCCTCATATGATATATTTCCAGTGAACTACTCCCCGAGCTTTTATGAGAAGCCTTTGTAATCAGGGGTGCTATCTCATCTTCGAAAGAGGATATGGAGATGTAGTCAATATCCACCTCACCTGACATGTCGAACAAACAATCCCACGATGAGAGTGACGAAATGAAAATAAAAGAGAGTGATTAAAAAAGAAAATCCATTTCAGAGGTTTTGAGGAGGTTTTTTAGATAGGTCACAAGGGAAAGAGGTCGCAGTGGTTGCATGAAGAGGAGTGTGACCTAGAAACTAGGTAATATGAGCAATGTCATGGGTCGTAGGGTCATGCTAGTCGTGAGGTCTCTTAAGTCACGAGGTTGTGTGAGTTGCGAGGTCATACAAGTCGCAAGATTTTGACTATTGTGACTTTTGGCCAGGCGACCTGTGCATTGGGCAAGATGAAATGAAGACTGAGAATTAAGAGAGGTCTCTGGAATTCTTCAGGGCCAAATGGTTAGGCAGATGGGAAAAAGAATAAGGGGTGATTAAGGACGAGGAATGGATGTGAGTAAAAGTAATGGCGGCTCATGAGGCCAAAGAAATTGATTTGAGATTCAAGGTGAAAACTTGGTTGAAATGTGGATAAAAACCCCTGTGTTGGAATTATAGGGTCGGGGTGGAAGCCCCCTCTTCTCTTGTGCGACCCAAGAACTATTACCAAATGAGCTTGGGCAATGAGCTATAAATAGTTTCGGTCGCACGTGTGAGGGGTCGCTTAGGTCGTGAATCTCGATTCAGGAGAGAGTGTGACCATGTGACCTATGAAACCCCAAGGTTGATATGTTGCAAGGGTCGTATGGTTGGGGTGATTGGGCTTTGTGACCTATGTGACCTTGACACACCGTTTGCTAGGTTGCAAGGGTTGCGCAGGTCACATGGCTGGGTGATTGGGCCCTTGTGACCTATTTGACCCAAAGACCTCTTGGTTGGGCCCTTGTGACTTATGTGACCTATGCGATTTGGGTTGACTAGGTCACATGTTTTGCAGTAGTTGTAAGCGAAGGAATGGTCGCATCATGCAGCTACGACTAGATGACTTGGACTGAATTTCCAACTTATCTTGAATTGGAAGAAATACTTGGGTTCTTACGAGACTCTTATGGCCTCTCGAGCTCTTAAACAGACTCTGAGGATGAGGGAAACTCTTGAAAGGGTAAAAGGGGCTCCTAAATTTTGAAGAGATTGAAATTTTGGAGGGGTTGTTGCAGCAACTATGTTGACTTGATGGGCGCTGACCCAGGTTCAACATTAATTAGGCAAGCTAATCCCTACACTACTAGCCCTTTCGGCATCAATTCATGGAGCGCGGAGTGAAGTCTCACCCAAAGCAGTATGGGGGGATGCAGCAACCAAGTTTCCACACCCTGAGATGGTTGTGATGTCATTTTATTTCCTAACCCTTCCTTCATGCAGATTGATAAGTGTTTTAGGGCTTATCAATGCACTTCTCTTATTCGGCTTTGAAACCTTTGCAAAGGTTTGCGATCGTCCTTCGTGGACCCTAAATAGGAAATTAAGATGCTTACGTGCCCCTGTAATTAATCTTACTTCCGTGTCTACCTATATTAGCTTAAGTATTGGTTAACTTCAACATGAATTAGGGTTACCTTCATGTAAATAGATATTCTTACTTGCGTTCATATAACAAAGTAAAACACATAAATTCACACATTAATATAGCAATAAATCATAAACCTAGTATTCAACATAACATAATCGCATACATTCATAATAGAAGTAAAATAGTTCATACACAGATATCTCCACAATAATTCCATTTATTGATGGTTCAGATCTCTAGTACAAACTCTAACTTCCCTACGCACACAGCTACAGGGGTCCGCCCATTCAACGACAGACTTCTATCCTGGGCCTCTGTGCACTCAGCTGTAGAGCCTTTTCCTACGCTAAGAATCTTCGCTCTTAGCTCTCACAGACCCATTACATTATTCAATTACCCCAAAACTTACTAAGAACTGAACTGCCTTAGACTCTTCTAAGACTCCTTTTTATATATTCCCATGGTCCGCGGACCAAGCATGAATCTCATCAAGTCAATACAAGCTATCTAAACTAAGGGCGGAAACCGTTTTTGATTGTTTACATATTCGTGTTCCGTGACTACAAAATGCAGAGTCTTTACATTATTTATACAAAACTTGGGATTTTAACTCTAAAATTGACCCTAAGGAACCCGTTCCCACCAAGGCCCCAACACAAATCTGGTGACTCGTTCCGATTCACTTAGCCGGTGCGGAGATCTTGTCGCGAAGAAATCCTGGCTCCATGTTACACAACATTTTGTAACTGTCCCTGTACTCTCCATTCCTTCATCCTGGATGACCTCTATAGTGAACCCTACATGCTTTCCCTTCATGAAGAAGCTCCCATTATGTCCCTTTTCATGAGCAGAACAATTCCCTTTTGCGCCATTTCCCCAAAATCTTCTATTTTTCCCAGTTTACAGGACTGGAGCTAATGGACCTTGTCCTCCTTGCTCTGATATGTAGGGATTAACACTATCCCTAGCGCTAAATGGAGCGACTAAGCTTTGTTCCAGTCGCACTGGTCCTCTTATGGAAAGCTTTTTAAATAAAGAGTTGAAGCTTCCAGCTCTAGAAGATTTGTAACAGAAGTCTGGTAAATGGTTTGGCCAGATGGGGTCGAGGATGTCAGTTTGGGATCCTTTCCCATATAATGATGGAACTACCTCAAGAGATAAGACCTTCTCCCATGAGAAGTGGATCCACCTCCCACCTATTCATGTTATATAAAACCCCCTTTTTCCCAAGCACAAGCTAGTGTTAATGTTGGTGTGCTAGTGCTAATGATGTTTGGAGTAACCAACAAGCTATTCATAGTTTTAGCTCTCTAGTTGTGTGAGGGAGAAGTGTGAATTTGATTTAGTGTAAAGCATAAAGGGAAGAGCCTTAAAACTATTATTGTTGAGGCCATCATGGAATACTAGCAGAAGTGTGTGGGAACCTGGTTTTGTCGGGGGAGAACGGAAACATCAAGACAATGGTTGTAATCTCTTCTTGATTATATATATATGCAACTATCGATTTATTTCTTACATGATGTGTCATCTTACATGTTCATGGCTTAATGTTTCTTGACTTGTTAAGTAGGTTGAATTACAATTTGTTTATTATCACGGTTGTTGTTTGTTGTTGTTTACTAGTTTTAGGTGTTTGAAGAAGGAAACGAGAGATAGTTGGAGCAAGCAAGCAAGGACATCATCAAATGAGATAATCAGACTAAGAGGTAGGCCCTCTTAATTGGTTCTAACCTAAGGAAATCTTTCCTTGTATGTTCGCCAATTTGTAGTGAAGTAAAATTATGAGTGCGGACACAAACAATTCCTCTAGCCTGATAATGGGTCTATCGTGCCGATATGTAGGGATTAACACTATCCCTAGCACCGACCGGAGCGACTAAACTTTGTTCCAGTCACGTCGGTCCTCTTATGGAATTATTTTTAAATAAAGAGCTGAAGCTTCTAGATCTAGAAACTTCGTAACTGAAGCCTGGTAAATGGTTTCGCTGGATGGGGTCAAGGATGTCAGTTTGGGCTACTTTCCCCTATAATGATGGAACTACCTAAAGAGATATGACCTTCTCCCATGAGAAGAAGATCCATCTCCCATCCATTCATGCTATATAAACCTCCCTTTTTCCCAATCTCAAGCTAGTGTTAATGTTGGTGTGCTAGTGCTAATTAAGGTTGGAGTAAACAACAAGCTATTCATATTTCTAGCTCTCTAGTTGTGTGAGGGACAAGTGTGACTTTGGTTTAGTGTGAAGCCTAAAGGGAAGAGCCTTAAAAATATTATTATTGAGGTCACCATGGAATGCTAGTAGAAGTGTGTGGGAACCTAGTTTTGTCAGAGGAGAACGACAACGTCAAGACAATGGTTGTAATCTCTTCTTGATTCAATATATATGCAACTATCAGTTGATTTCCTATATGATGTGTCATCTTAAATGTTCATGGATTAACATTCCTTGACTTGTTAAGTAGGTTGAATTACAATTTTTCTATTATCACGGTTTTTTTTTGTTGTTGTTTACTAGTTTCAGGTGTTTGAAGAAGGAAATGAGAGATAATTGGAGCAAGAAAGCAAGGACATCATCAAATAGGATAAGCATAGTAAGAGGTAGGCCCTCTTAATTGGTTCTAACATAAGGAAATCTTCCATAGAATGTATCAGTTGTGGCTAGACCCATTGTTGGGCTAGAGGAATTGTTTGTGTCTACACTCGTAATTTTACTTCACCACAAATTGGCGACCATACTGGGGAGCCAATCCTTTTGTTTGTCTTGTTTGAGATTTCATGATTTTGTGTGAACTTTTCTAGTTCCACTTTTTCCCTTTGGTTTTGTTTCATTTCCTTTGCTTAATGGTTTGAGGTTGAAATTCAAGTAGTAGATCTGGTCCCAGCGTTAATTTTTCTTTTTTCTTGGCTCCCTCGCGCAACGTGCTTAATTCGCTGACAGTCGCACCAATCAGCGCGATATGCTAATAAACAATCGCGGCAACTTTCCTTTGGTGCTTGTTGTTAGTTAGGTATTCATGTCGATGCCTGTAAGTAAAGATTAGGGTTTGTCCCCAATCTTGGCCAGTGTGTTTTTCTCTCATGATTTTGACCCCGTAAGCCTTTTAGACCGTTTTATGCCTGACTAGAAAGCTTCTTTTCATTTTGTTTTGTTTTCTTGTTGGTTTGACATCTTTCTTCTTGATTTCTTGGGTCATTGGATGGTTAGTGACACTAGGGCATCTAGATTTTCATCCATTCGGCTGATTGTGAACTCAGTGAGTCGAGTTGTTGATGTACTTACTCCTTGCATTTGATTTGTGGTCCTATTACGGCTTTGATCTCCCTTACACAAGTTTGAAAAGTTTTTGTTTGCTTGTCTAAGCATTTCTTTTCCGGCATGGATCACATTGCTTGTCTTGTTTTTGGTAAAGTTGGTGTTTCATTAGTCTGAACAAGTCTCTCTTTTCGTGTTTTCATTTGCTTGAAGAACTAATTTCTTCGAAAAATTTTTCATTGAAGTTTTTTATGCGAAAAATTCATTTCATCGTTTCATGAAGAAGTATGAAATTCTAGTTTGTTGCGTCAATATGCTATGGTAGTCAGCATCATTAAAGACTAGGATTACATTGGCATTTGAAACGAAAAAGAATTTTTTTTTTCTTTTGAAAGGACTGTCAGAAATGTACTTGTTAGGAAATTAGGAAATGGAATGTATTTTTCAGTAGTTTATTTTCTCAAAAAGTGAAGTAGTGGAAAATATTTTTGCTTTTAGTTGCTTGGTTGTTTGCATTTGATTGTGTGTTTTCTACCCTCTCTAGTATAGAGAATTCATTGAATTGGAAGGGTCTTGTCTCATTTAGTTGCATTTATGGTTTTTTGATTCACATTGCTAAGGCCTAAAAATTGAGACAAACACAAGATAAACTTTAAAATGAACTCAATTAACCTAAAGCACATTTGAAATCTAACGATCATATCTAGAAGGTCTAGGTTAGAGACGTGTTCCGATGTCTTTAAACCTTGCATTTGTCATTAGCTTCGGCATTAGACAATGCTAGTATGGATTTGTGCTTCTTGTATTGTCGAGTATATAATGGGAGACCCCTCTAGGCTAGAGACATGTTTTGGCATCTTTGAACCTAGCAACTGTCATTAGCTTCGGCATTGGACATCACTAGTATGGATTTGTGCTCCCCGTACCATCAAGTATATAACAGGAGACCCCTCTAGGATGAAATCCTTTATCCATAGGAAGCCGAGTTGGACGCCTTGCAAACATGATACATCGAACACAACATTTAGGGAGATTGCCTGCTTGTACTTCTCAGTTCGCTGAGAGGTATTCTGTAGTTCACGGTTTCCTGGTAATCCTTTTTACCTAGATCATCTAGAGCAGTCATTTGATATTTTTGACTCATTAAACTTGAAAGATCATTTGCTCACTTTTCCTTTCGATCTCATTTCCAATCGAAAGTGATAGAGTCATTGTTTCTTTCTCGACTCTTAAAAAATGAAAGAGCACCAGTCTATTTTTGTGTCTTAATAAATTGATTGCCCATGATATGATAACATCCTGTTAGTATTTTCTAGACCAAATCGTGAGTTTCCCTTAAAGAACATTTTAAAGCCTTAAGTTTATCTCTCTTTTCTGTTAACTAAGGCAAGGTCATTATGGCTAAACCATCTGGTTCACCTAGTTCCTCTTCCTCTCCTCCATCTCAAAGATTGCCTGAGGAGCCATTTCCTGAGTTACCAAATTCACTCAAGGACTAAGGTGTTGAACTCAGAATTGTTCTGAGCATTCAACCTTTGTCATCTCGTCCTCCGCTTACTTCAGATACTAGGTCACCTGCTGATCTTGGTCCGGAATCTCTGGAAATCCCATTCAAACTCCTAAGAGTATGTCGACCATTGACGGTCAACTTGGACTGGTTATCTATCCTTCGAATCCTTTGTTTTACCTTGTTGTGATATCACCGCAACATTCATACAGTCCGTACAATCAGCCGAGTGTTCCTTTGGAATTATCCCCTCATACTTCTTTGGTCGTTCGTCATATTTTGTTCCCAGATATGGAACCCAAAGGTGATGCTTCAGTCACCTCTCCAGAGGAGTCTAAAGTTTCTACTCCACACGCTATTGAGGAGGAAGAACATCCTTTTCCTCTTGAAGGTTTCCCCTATACAGGGAGCATTCCTATCAGTGCATCACCTAATTATGTGTCTTTGGCACAGTTGGTTTTAGGTACATCTAGTGCCTTATCACTTTACCATAACCTTGTTTGGGCATCCAACACCATGCTTACTACAGGTCCGTTCGTTGTGAAGTCGACCTCCCAACAGGACATTACCTCAGTCCCAGTGCAACCCACCATTCCAAACCCTCTTGTATCGTCCGTCCCAGTTACCCGTCTGGTTCAACCGACGGTCTTGAGGAATGTCTCTCTCAGTTCCTCCATCCATCTGGTCAGTTGCCAAGCTATGCCACCACCTGGGGGGTAGAACCTGAATGTTTCTATGGTGTCAGGCACCAACAATGTGAGTGGCTCACAAGCTCACATGCTTGGTATGAACCAGCCGTTCTAGCGTTATTCAAAACCCTGTCGATCCTACTGGATTGAGCAATGTCCAGTACCAACAGGTTCAAAATCCCATTTTTCTGTCTGGGTTAAGAAATGTCCAGTATCAGCAGCCTTATGAGGCTTAGGTCCAATACCAAACTACTTACATTCCATATGGTTCTCAAGGAATGGTTAATCAGCCTTACACCCTTCAGTCTAGGTAGTACATTCAACCTGGCTCATCCACTTTCCAGGGTGACTATGGCTAGATTCAGTTCGGGAATTTTCCAGGCACTGTTCAAGTACCCTTGTAACAATAAGGACGACCTCTATAAAAACAAGGGAAACCTTTGTTAACGCAAGGAAAACCCTTGTTTCAGCAAGGGCTATCCATGCAACATCAAGGGCAAATGATCCCGCAACAAGGTCAACTACAACAACCGCAAGGGCAACCCTTGCAATAGTTGTAACAAACCATGCAACAACAGATGCAATATGCTCTGCAAACCTCCCAGCCCATGTTCTCATAGGTCCAACCTCTACAACCCCAGGGTCAAATTTTGTAGCAACCCTTGCAGCAGCAAAACCAACCCGGGCAACAACAACCCTTGTATACATATCAGCAGGATCAACCCTTGCAAGGGCAAGGCCAGGGTCAAGTCCTGTAGAAGCAAGCCCAAAATCCTAATGTCCTAGGTAAACGGGTCTAGAATCCTTCTGGCCAAGGGTAATAGGCACAAAACCCTAATG
Organism: Pinus taeda; assembly: GCA_000404065.3. Lineage (NCBI taxonomy): Eukaryota > Viridiplantae > Streptophyta > Pinopsida > Pinales > Pinaceae > Pinus > Pinus taeda. The sequence continues at coordinate 33,704 of APFE030665798.1, forward strand.
TCCTAGGTCAACAGGTACAGAATCCTTTTGGTCAAGGGTAGAAGGTACAAAATCCCTATGTCCAAGGGCAACAAGTGTATAATCATTATGCCCAGGGGCACCAGATCCAAAATCCTCTTGTTCAGGGACAACAGGTTCACCACCCATATGTTCAGGGACACTATGCACAATACCCATATGTCCAAGGTCAATAGGCTCAACAACCTATTAACCTGTACGTTGCTTATCAACAACCTATGACTGGATAGTTCCAAGGTATTCAAGGTAAAAATACTCCCTATGGCCAAGGTAACCCATAATGGGGCCAACATTAAACTCCATATAGACAAAATTCCCCACAGTGGGGCCAAAATCCTTACCAGCAGGGATGGGCTCCTCTGTTTCGACCCGCTTACCAACCTCCAATGCCTTTCAATACTCAATTGCCATTCTTGGCCACATTAGAGTTGCTAGAGGTGTCTCGCCTTATGAATGATCCAATTCTTCATTCACAATACTAGCCTTTGGTTCTGTCCAAGATATCGAGCGATTGTCCAAAATTCGATGGGAAAGCTAAATTATATCCTCAAGGTCATGTGATGACATATCACCTCTGGTGCTCTTCAAACTCCTACGTTGACAATTCCATTCGTCTTCGTCTTTTCCAACGAACCCTTACAGGTGCTGCAGCCAAGTGGTACATTGAGCTTCCTCAAAGTACTTACGATGACTTTAACTCTTTAGCCATGGCTTTCCGCACGCATTTCCAACTGCCAGTTCGCTATGAAACTGGCACCTATTTCCTCACATCGCTTAAGCAAGATACTGTGACACAAATCTCTGATCACATCCATGAATGGAGACCTAGACATCGCTTGATAAAATTTGAGATTGCTGATTAGTTTCTCATTGAATGGTTCACTAAATCCTTCGTGGCCCCAATTGCTCGCGATATAGCTATGGGTGGGTGTGTTACTGAACAACAAACCATTTCTCATGCCCAGTACTTAGATCTAGTTTACTCTCAGTTTGGCACTTTGTATGAGTTATTACCCAATGCTCCACAACCATCATCCGATCCCACGACATCAAAGTCGTAGGCTGCACACCCTCTTGATGGAGTTATTGGTTCAGTATCCTAGACCCCTACTGAATCTTCTTCCAAATAGAAGTTCGTCTTAAACGCTGTTCCCAATAGTTCTTCCCAGAATCCACCTGGCCTTGGTAAAACCTCAGAGGTCCATGCTGTCCAGTCTACCATAGTGGAAAAATACTCAAAAGGTAAGAAGAAAGGAAAAGGCAAGGGTAAAGTCGATGCCCCAAAACAGGGTCCTCCCAAATCATCTTCTGGTGAATCTTCACAATGGAAACCTAAGTATCCCTGCCTCATTTGCGAGGAGGATCACTATACCAAAGATTTTCCCCAATGATCTGAGGTTAGTCGTTTGCTCAAAGGGACCCCAACTATCTTCAATGAACCATTTCTGTCTTAGCCAACCCAAATGGTAGACCAACCTCAATCATCTACTTCCTCGGGATCTCAAGTGTTCATGATGATTATGGTTATTAATGTGGCTACTAGATGAAAATATTACCAAACTCCTGCTTCGACAGCTAGGAAAGAGAAAGAAGCCACCCCTTCTTCTTCTGCCCTGAGTTCTGGCCCTCTTCATATCGAGCGCCCTAACCTTGATTTTGCTATATGGCCACCCTCTCGAGGTGTGCTACGGAAATCTTGGTATAATCCCAACTCCCAAGATGCTCAACACTATAATATTGTTGAGGATTTGGCTCAAGCACCATCATCTATGTCGGCTCTCAAGGTGCTCCAAAGTTGCCAATCACAACGGAAATATTTGTTGTCAGTTATTGGGGGTATTGATCCCACCGTTTCCAATTTGATATGTTTTGATCTAGAGAACCATGTTTCGTGCTTGCCTCATCAGATTTCCTTTCTCACTCAAGTAATCATCAATGAGAAGACCATCCACTAGACTCTCATCGATGAAGGTGCTTCCACCTGCATCATGTCAATCTCATGCTGGAAGGCCATTGGTTCTCTTGCTTTGAACTAATCCCCAAACACTTTGGAAGTTTTCAATGGGCGCGATTCATGACCCTTCGATGTCTTACCTAACCTTGCCATCACTATGGAGGGCAAGACAATACTGGTCGACGTAGAGATTTTTGATGACAATTTCAATTATAATATTCTACTCAGCCGGAGCTGGACCCATGCTATGCATGTTGTAGCCTCCTCCCTATTCTGCGTGATTCATTTTTTCCATAAAGGGAAGATTGTCACTGTCGACCAGTTTTCCTTCTTTGCCTCTTCCTCCTCGGATGGCAATGTTATATACGTCAAACATACCGGTGCTCCCTATGAGAGTGTGGGGGCAGGTCTTTTCAAATATTCTGCCTTAATTAGATTTTTTCCGCTCCCACCTCCTCATGTTGCCTCTATCAACATGGTCTCGATCAAATATGACCCTTGGGTTATACCTTCACTAGATATTGTTGATACATGGGGTGAGGTTATGCCACTTAATCCTGCTGAAGTCAATTACGTGGAAATTGTTTTGGCCTCAAGTTCTGCATCCTCTGATTCTTCTGTTTCGAAGACCTCTCTTGATCTGTATTCTCAATCCCTGTGGCTTGGCGCTTTGGAATCACTTGATTCCTTAGCCAAGAATTTCCTTGCTGGTGAAGGTGTCATGGAAGTAATGTCTCTCAAGGAACCACCTTGGACCGACACTCATCATCATTCCTCGTTCTTGCCTCACCCGACGGTCATGTCTACCAAGTTTGAAGAGTTCTCTTCTCCATTTCCTTCCCTCCCGCTTCTGCCACCGATCATGACTCATGAAGTATGGTCGAAAGGAAATTTGGGTAATATTACCCAAACGATGCCGATTGATATTTATATGAAGCTTAGTATTGTTGAACATGTCCATATCGGGGTAACTTGTTCTTTGGATGAGATCAAGACCTATACTCATCTATTTCAAGAATTCCATGATGTGTTTGTGTGGTCCTACAAAGAAATGCCTGGCATTGATCCTAGCATTGTTGTGCACAAAATACCAACTTATCCTCTTGCGAATCCCATTCGACAACGGCTTCGCCCAGTGCACCCTAGGAAGGCCACTGCTATCAAGAGTGAAGTTGAAAGACTTCTCAAAGTTGGATTCATCTATCCCATCTCTCTTACATATTGGGTGTCAAACATTGTCCTAGTGATAAAAAAACAAGGCACAATCCACGTTTGCATTGATTATCGTGATCTCAATCGTGCCTGTCCTAAGGATAAATACCCTACTCCCTTCATTGATCAGATCATTTATGAATATGTTGGGAGTGAAATGTTTTCCTTTATGGATGACTTTTCTCGTGACAACCAAATTAACATTGCACCAACCGATCAAGAAAAGACAATGTTTATTTGTCCATGGGGTATGTTTGTGTACAAAAAGCTTCCTTTCGGTCTTAAAAATGATGGGGCTACATTTCAACAGGAAATGTCCTATGCATTTCATGATATTCACAACATTTTCCAACCTTACTTGGATTCCCTTCCCGCTCATTCTTGTAAGTGCCAAGATCACCCTGATCATCTTCGGCAGATTTTGTTTCGCTGTAGACACTACAACATTTGGTTAAACCCGCATAAATGTGTTTTCTGTGTAGAATCCAGACGACTCCTCGAATTTATCATTTCCAAGGATGGTAGTCACCTTGATCCACTTAAATTTGAGGCCATTGTAAATTTATCCTCCCCATCTTCATTACACCAACTTTAGAGCCTGCAAGGAAAGGCAAATTTTCTCCATCGCTTTATACCCAATTATGTTAGGCTAGCTACTGGATTTACCCGGCTGCTCAAACAAGGAATACCCTTTGCATGGGATGAGGTTGCCCATAAATCTTTTGATGATATCAAGGTTGTCCTTGTAAATGATTTTTTATTGCATCCCCCCGATTATTATCGATATTACTTCCTTTACCTAGCTGTAGCCCCTAGCACCATTGTTATGGTCTTGGTCCAAGACGATGACGAAGGCAACGAACATGTTATCTACTACCTTAGTTGTAATCTCCTCGACACTGAAACACGTTATGCCCATGTCGAGAAGTTGGTTTTGGCTACTGTCTAGGTTGTTCAACGTTTTCACCACTACTTACGCATGACTACTATGATTTCTGAATGCAATCCCATGACTTAAATCCTGACTCGTTAGTTTTTGGGGGGGAACTATTCTAAATGGATTGTCATCCTGCAAGAATTCAATCTGGTATTTACTAATTCCAAAATTAAGAAGTCACTAGATTTCGTTGAGTTGATTTGTTCCCTTCCTTCTAAGTCTCTCCCTATTGGTGCAGATGAACAGCTCTTGGACGAGACTGTCTTCCTGATCAACACCCTTGATCCATGGTACGACGATATCATCATGTATCTCTAGACATCCACGTTCTAGTCTGCGTTGACTCAGGATGATCACCGAAGGATTCGACATCACTCCCAACCCTACCATATTATTGGTGATACTTATACCATGTCGATGTTGATTCAGTTCTTCGCTGATGCCTTACTCTCGAGGAGGCTGAAAGAGTTCTCAATGAATACCACTCTGGGGCATGTTGTGGTCATATGTATTACTATGCTATCACAAAAACAATCCTCTGCATTGGTTAGTTCTAGTCTTCCATTTTCAAGGACTGCATCCTTGCTGTTCGCAAGTTCCATGAATGCCAAATTTACCAACGCAAGATGCGCGCCCCACCTGCCCACCTACACCCTGTCATTATCGTTGGTCCTTTTTCCAAATGGGGCATCCATTATATGACACGTAACCCTCATTTAGCTGGGGGCCATGGCTATATTATTGTTGTTGTGGATTATTTCACCAAATGGGCCAAAACGATGCCTACATACTCTACAGATGGTAAAACAACGACTCAATTCCTTTTCAATCATGTTTTTCTAGGTTCGATGTACCTCAAGACATTGTCATAGACCATGGCTCCCATTTCAAAGATTACATGATGGCTGATCTAACATCCATGTTGGGTTTATGCCATGATGGCTCAACCATGTATTACCCTGAGGCCAATGGCCAAGTTGAAGTCGTGAACAAGGTTTTGGTTACAATGCTTCAACGTACTATTGGGATGCACAAGTCAAATTGGCATCTCATGCTCTTTTCAACTCTGTGGGCTTACCAAACCTCAACCAAAGCCACAACTAGTTTCACACCATTCCAGCTAGTCTATGGTCCGAAAGAAACATTACTGATTGAATGAGAGATTCCTTCACTCAAGCTAGCTGTTGAAATTCTCCCCGAAACATCACCTCAGGAAGAATGCCTCTTATATTTAGAATGACTGAATGAGACTCATCATCTTGCTGCTTTGGTTATTGAAGCACAAAAGAAACGAGTTGAGTCCCATTTCAATCACTTGGTCTCCCCTCGCGCGTTCTCCGAGGGTGATTTGGTCTTATTATATGACCAAGCTAATGGTAAGCTAGGGGTAGGCAAGTTCGAACCCATGTGGCATGGGCCCTATATTGTGAAACATGTTTTGCAAAAAGGGGCCTATGAGCTTATTGATTATGAAGGCAATCCTCTGGACAAGCACTGAAACGGGCCTTACCTCAAGAAGTACTATGCTTAGGTCAACTTGCATGGTTACTTGTGTACATTAGTGTGTCATTCAATTTTGTGCAGTATGGTTTGGTGTGTTATTTTTCAAACAAATTTCCTATTTACTATGTTTTCCTTGCTTTGCAGATGTATGTGACTCCCCACATCATTTTTTCTGATGCTGCTTTCTGTAGTACCCGGAACCTATCATCCACGACATGGGCTATTTATGACCCTAACGGTGAGTTGATTGATCTTCAAGGTATCTGTTTAGGCTGTACAACTAAAAGCATTGCTGAATATAGTGCGGTCATCGAACTGTTGTTAGAATCCATTGCTCTTAACATTCGAGAGTTGGTTGTCAACCTGGATTCACAACTTGTTGTCCTTCAACTCAACAGGTAATATTCCATCAGAAACCCTCAAATATTGAAAATGTATCTCCGTATTCATCTACTGGAAAGGAATTTTGATTACATTACATATCATCATATTCCTAGATGCATGAATACATTGACAGATGCATTAGCTAATTATGTGTTGGATAGACATTTATGAAACATGTGAAAAGATAAAAGAAACCATTTGTACCATTATAAGCAAGAAAATACAACATATATATATATATATATATATATATATATATATTATATATATATATATATATATATCTATATCTATATCTATATATATATATATGGTGATAATGTTTGATACATCAAAACCCCAAAAAAATAATATGTTTGTCCAAATAACATCAGTGGCTCACAGGCCTCATATATCTGTGGCATGCAGGCCTCAAAAAATGTAAATGCTAGACCTAGGAACTAATCAGCATGGTGATCATGGTAGCATGACACGACTCGTGCAACACAAGTCAACGATCAGCAGATCTGATCTAATACTCCCACTGTGTTCTTTGGTACTGGCGAGGAATGTCTCCCACCCAAGCATACTCTGGGATACCACGAGTGAACCCCTCAAGGTTCATTGTAATCTCCTCCTCGTTGTCACTCCCCTCCTGATAAGGAGCAACAACATTAATCAGGTGGGTGACGCACCTGGCTATTGGGGACATCACAGTAGGACACTTTGGTCCAATGCCTGTATTAACAAAGCGAAATGTTATAAACACATATATATAAAAAAAAAAATTAAAAAATAAAAAATAAATAAAAAAATTGATTTTTTTTACCTTCATTGTCAAAATCCTCTCCATCTAGTAGCAGCATGTCCAGATCTCTACGGAAGTCGGTGCCACTGTACGGCCAGTCCTCCACAATGATCTTCTGTCGTCGTATCCATGAAAAGAATGTAGGTTTGTATGACATGTGCTAGCCCCTAATGATCATGGGCATCAAATGACTCCAATAGGTCATCCGTGGGTTGCGTAGCATGGGAGGATCTACCTCAGTCAGCTGGTATTGGAACAGTGGCACCCATTCCAAGAAAAAGGTCACTAGTAAGGATCTGAAGCAAAATTGCTTTAGATTCCCTGCCTTGGCTTTGGTCAGCTGGCATTTTATGTTGATCTTCATGGCCTTCGCCCAGTTGAATATTGTTGGTGCAATGCAGTCAAAGGCATACATGAATTTTGACTTGTTAGTCTCATGCACTGCCTGGGAACCTGCCACTCTGTTGATAGTCAATAGTAGCACTCTCAGTGTCAGATCCTGAATGGCGGAAATCTCAATCTTTCCACTCTTGGATTTGAGGGCTTCAGGGAAATGTTCAGTGAGAAACATGGATATGCTTGCTCCAAATGATCGTGACCCATATCAGTTTACTGGTTCCCCTCATTGGGACAGTCCTATGATGAAATATATGTCTGAAGTTTCTACCTCCAGCTCCTGGTCACCAATAATGAATATATCCCAATTTATGTCCTAGAGACTAATCAGGTACCACAGCAACTCAGGTTGGGCCCGCATCCTTGGCGTGAGAAAGAATTTGAGGAGCCCAAAGGCCCTCAAAGCTTCCAAGAAATTTGGATTGTTTAGTGCTTGGGTGTCCACATACTCATGCTCCCGTTCTTTCCAGTCTACCATTTTTGGTGATTCTTTCCTGCGAAAAGCATAGATTTAAGTCAATAATCATTTTTGACCCATCAATTTCAAGTTTCAATGGTGGTTTTAAGGGGAAATAGGTTTTTTCCCTATTCACGGTGTCGACGTGCCTGTTTTAAAAACAATTGTGCCAACGATGCAATAGGCCATGTTAATTATCCTCGACCCACGCGATTCCATGCCCGAAAGTCGCACTGACCGAGGGAAAAAAAACTTTTAATAAATCCTCCCTAAAAAATCCCAAAAATGGTTAAAACAGGAATAAATGGTATGAAAATGAAGCTTAGGGTTTTGGATCTTACTTGTAACTTGTGGCTCGATGAATGACCTCCCGGATATCCCGCAGTCTTCTCCGGAACAATTAGGGAAAAGTGAGTAAATTTTTTTCACACCAAGGTAAAATAGTAAATGGTAAAAAATATTTACTTTTCCTCCTTTTTATTCAGTTTTTCATGAAATATTAGGTTTTTGTAAATATTTTGACCTATTTTGCCTCAAGAATTGGATAATGCTCTTTACTTTTTTTGCGCAGCTACAGGTGATGGATGTTCAACGATGATGTTGAATCACATTTCAACTCTTTTCTCGACTCGTAAAACTCATATGAAAATATTTCCGAGTATTTTTCCCTTTTGACTCGTAAAAGAGAATAAAATGGAGGGTCTTTTTTCAAGCTCTTTTCCGACCCTTTAAAATTGAAAAGATAGCCAAGCCCTTGCTGTTTCGAACTCGTTAATGGATGCGAAACGTCATGCACCCAGTATAAGTTTACCCCTTTTACGGGCTGGGAGACACTATTTACGAAAAAGGTGCTCCTTGAATGAAATGGTCAAGCGGTTCTATCAAGTATCATTTTCTACCTTTTCAAGCTCGAGAGACACAACTATATGGAAAGGGACCATGAGGAGTTTTCTTTTCTGTCTTTTTCAAACTCTCTAAACATGAAAAAGATACCGAGTTACACCTTTGTCAGACTCGTTAAAATATTAAACGACATTGGATTCATCTTCATGACGAACATGAGCTTCTCCTTCTTAGGGCTCGTTAAAATTACTGGGTCAGATTCTTTCAAAGGATGAACTTACAATGCAAGCATATTCTATCCCCTTCAAGCTTGCAATTAAAAATAATTGGGGTACCTGCCAGAAATGGTGGGAGAAATTTGGAAATCTAATCAGTTGTGTCGGCAACTCACTCTTGAACATGACACTTTCTGCTTCATGTTAGGTTGGGATATCCTCCTGTGTATTGTTGACCTTCCTAGGTTGGGCCTTCATTTTTGCTTTCCATTTGATCTCTTCCATGTCATCATGACCACCGATCGTATGGATCCGAAATATGCCAAACTTCTAGTCATGTCGCCGATATGTTCAAGAGTTGTCCTTTTGCAGTTACACTTACCCCTAATTCTCTGTATCATCCAAAATCATTTTGCACCCCTTTGTCTCGTGTCGATGATGTGGGATACATTATGGCCCTCATTCAACATGGTCGCTTCTTGTTGACTTCAGCTCATTATTCAGGAAGTTGACCGAGAGACTCCCTTCCAGTAGGGCATGCAAGTTATTCGCACTCAATGACAAGTTCACATGATTGGCTTTCGATCAAGTGATTTCACGGGTGTTCGACTTTAGTTCCTCTATTCACATTCCGTGGATTGTGCTAATAGTACCTTGAGGACCATTGTCATTATTGGTGGTTTCTCTCGCGCTTGCTAACAATTTACATCATTGATTGGTAATCAAGAGACTTTATAGCATGTTTGACGTCAACACATCTGTTCACATGTTGGAATTTTTACTTTGATCGGGTCATGTTGGAGCGCAAAACCCTGGACTCAAATCACAAAAGTCCAGGTTGTGAAGTTGTGATGCAGGCAAGTTCCCTCTGCGGACTCTAGCTCTAGAGTGGGTCTAGTCATAGCAAGAACAACATCAAAACAAATTCCCTTAGATAGTTAATGTCATGAAGTTCTATCTTCAAGTCCTTATTTGGTGAAGTTCTCATTGTGTTTCTCCAGCTCTCGTTCTAATCACTTTTGTACCTGAAACAACATACAAAGAACAACAACAAATATAATAGAATACAACAAAAACGATCTACTTAAAGGGTCAAGGAACTTCAAGCTATCAATATGCAATTTGACATAAGATATAGGAAATAAAATGTTGATTGGTATTAATATTAACTGAAGTAAAACTTACAACCATGCCTTGACATTTTAGGTCTCCTTGAAGGGTCCTGTCAGCATGTCTTTGCAAGCATTCACTCATGAATTTTTTCCCAAGAGGATGAATAACTCTCTATCCTACCCAAAAGGCAAAATTAGGATGCTAGAACATTCATACAATCAATCCAAATCCACACAAAAGCATCCTGGGCTAAGTTACATAAGAGGCTACTTCCAAAATCTAATCTCTCTAATTTCAACTTCCACTTGCCACTAGCAGATCTCAGCCATGAAGGAGATATTTATAGGAGGAAGAGCCTCCATAAGAGATGGGAGAAAGATCTTATCCCTTTAGGAGGTTGCACAAAAGGTTGAACAACCATCCCAGGGAGAGAGTCGAGCTCATCTAATCCAACAACCAACCCTAGGACCACTCATTGACAATTTGTTAAAACAAACTCGCCAAAAGTAGCTCATCGCGAGTGAAACACAGGGACAAAGTGACGACGTCACTAGGAATAGTTCAATCTTGGCCATCTTCGCGGGTGGAATAATTGATGACCCTCGATGACCCAAAAATAGAGGTTAAAAAGGGTCTACTCCAGGAGTAATGAACAGAGGTATTCTTCTTGATATGACAAAGAAGACATTGACACATATTTTGCAACATGACACAAAGCAGATGTTAGTAACATTGATTGGCAGTGTCCGGGATCAGGGAATGCGGGGTCAGTGACAAATACTGTGTAACAGAAATGATGTGACATGGTTATGTTGATATACATGTCTCTTTCAGATAGATGGCCGTGACCATACCATGATTTATCATATGTGATCCTTCTCATTATTGGATGACTGCGACCATACCTTGGTTTCATTATGATCCTCTTTAATGGATGGTTGCGCCCATGCCTAGATTTATTTACATGATCATTCTCTAGATGACAACATCCATACCGTGATTCATGTTTCATTTGACAGAGTTTTTAGTTATGTATATGTATCTGTACTTGCTTGTGGGTTTTCCGACAACAGACTATGGTTCCCCACACTGATTCATAAAGAATTTCATCCCTCACTCTAGTTCGACCTTCATGCTTTAGGGGACATCTATTACACAACATTTTGTCACTGTCCCTGTACTCCTCGTTTCTTGATCCTGGAGGACCTCTACAGTGAACCCTACATGCTTTCCCTTCATTAAGAAACTCCATTATGCCCCTCTTCATGAGCAGAACAATTCCCTTTTGCACCATTTCCCCAAAATCTTTTGTTTTTCCCTATTTACAAGACCAGTGCTAATGGCCCTTGTCCTCCTTGTGCTGATATGTGAGGATTAATATTGTCCCTAGTGCTAGCCAAAGCAATTGAGTTTTGTTCCAGTTGTGCCGGTCCTCTTATGGAAAGTTTTTTAAATAAAGAGCCGAAGCTTCTAGCTCTAGAAGCTTCGTAACAGAAGTATGGTAAATGGTTTGGCCAGATGGGGTCGAGGATGTCAATTTGGGATCCATCCCCCTATAATGATGGAACTACCTCAAGAGATAATACCTTCTCCCATGAGAAGAGGATCCATCTCCCATCCATTCATGTTATATAAACTTGCCTTTTTCCCAAGCACAAGCTAGTGTTAATGTTGGTGTGCTAGTGCTAATTAAGTTTGGAGTAAACATCAAGCTATTCATAGTTGTATCTCTAAACATCAAGCTATTCATAGTTGTAGCTCTCTAGTTGTGTGAGGGAGAAGTGTGAATTTGGTTTAGTGTGAAGCCTAAAGGGAAGAGCCTTAAAACTATTATTGTTGAGGCCATCATGGAATGTTAGTAGAAGTGTGTGGGAACCTGGTTTTGTCAGAGGAGAATGACAGCTTCAAGACAATGGTTGTAATCTCTTCTTGATTCAATATATATGCAACTATCGATTGATTTCCTACATGATGTGTCATCTTACATGTTAATGGTTTAATGTTTCTTGACTTGTTGAGTTGGTTGAATTACAATTTGTGAATTATCACAGTTGTTGTTTGCTGTTGTTTGTTAGTTTTAGGTGTTTCAAGAAGGAAACGAGAGATAGCTGGAGTGAGCAAGCAAGGGAATCATCAAATGGGATAAATGTACTAAGAGGTAGGCCCTCTTAATTGGTTCTAACCTAAGGAAATCTTCCATAGAATGTACGATTTGTGGCTAGACCCATTATCGGGCTAGAGGAATTGTTTATGTCCGCACTCATAATTTTACTTCACCACACTCCCCCTATATGACTACAACCTTAGCGGTACACTACGTCACTGCCTGCTTAGCCTACTTGACTAGTTGCTTAATCACTAGTTCTGTGCTATCTGCCTGTATTTTATGTTGTGTCGCCTCTAGACTAGCCAATTTCCCTTCAATAGAGGCCGTGAGCACATAGGTTTCCTCTCCTGTTTCAATGAGCGACAGATGATTTGGTCCACCGTTCAATCGTCCTGGTTTCAAAATAAACTCAAAATCATATTCTTGAAACAACAACAACCATCTGCATATCCCCCCCCAACACAGGCTTGTTCGCCAAGTACTTTAATGCATAATGGTCTGTATACATCTTAAAGTGTCTGCCTAGCAAGTAGTGCCTGAACTTCTAGAGCACGTATACCATAGCCATACCTTCATGCTCTGTCGTTTAATAATTCTTCTCATCTTTAGATATCTTCCTACTTGCAAATGCTATGGGATTATCCAATTCTCCCTCACCATCTTATGTTAGTACTGCACCAGCGCAATACATGATGCGTCCACATGCACATGAAATTCCTTCTTCCAAACTGGGAAGACTAGGATCGACACGGTGACCATTTTCTCTTTGAGCACATCCCAACTCTTCTAAAATTACTCACTCCAGCAGAATGTAGCATCCTTCTTTAACAGTTTCTCCATCGGCGCGGTGATCTGGGCATAGCTTTTGATAAACCTTCTATAGTACCCTGTATGCCCCAATGTTGCATGCAGCTGTTACACACTTCTTGGTGCCTCCAAATTGATTATAAATGTGATTTTCGCAAGATATACCATCAAGCCTTGCATGCATACTACATGACCCAACAAGATCCAAAAAGGGACACAAAACAAACGTTTCTTAATATTAAGTGTGATCTAGTACCTCCGACATGTATCTAGCATTGAGCACAGACTTTCTACGTGGTGCTTTACCAGTCCAAACATTGTCCAACCGTCAAAGTATGCCTCCAGAAAGTTGTGAATGTAGTCTTTGAATGTTGCAATGACTATGCACAAGACGATCCCCGGTGTGATATTCAGTCGAAAAGGCATCATAATATACTGAAATCATCCCCATTCAGTTGCGAAGGTCGTCTTACTCCTATCCTCCAGCGCAATCTTGATCTGATGGTACCTTGAGAACCCATCCATAAATGAATATGCTTCTTGGTTGCCAACATTATCCAACACCTCATCGGTGAACGAAGTTGGGAAAGGATCATGCACAGAAATAGCATTCAAATTCTTGATGTCTATGCATATCCATATCTCATCCTTCTATTTCTTGTCCTGAACTACAATTGGGCTTACCCAATCAGACTCTTCTACTAGTTCAATGATGCCTGCTGCAAGAATTTTATCCAATTCCAAGCGAACCCTTTCTTTATACTTCAGATTGAGGCAGTAAGGTCTTTTCTTAACTGGCTTTGCATCTGGTTTTAGAGTGATCTTCATGACACCCAAGTCCCCTGTTATCCCTTTCAGATCCGAAAACTTTGTAGGGAATAGATCTTGTTTTTCGCGGAGCAATTCAACGACCTTATCTACTGTTGCATCATCCCAGTAGTCCCTAATCTTTGCAAACTTCGGCTCTACCTTCGTGCCAATATTCACCTGTCTAGTTTGAGTGACTCGGTGATGTCTGGATTCTCTAGTTGCAGTCCTTCAACTTTGTAGTGACCTTCAGCCTCTATAATATTAATCTTCCTCGGGTCTTCATCTTCTTCTTCCACTATTACATTGTAGCACTCCAGTGCGTCTCTCAGCTGGGTAGTCCAATCAGGTTAAACCAAATCTAGAGCATCCTGCGGTATCCTGAAGATTGCTTCCTTGACCTCTTGCAATGCTTCATTAATACATCCAAACCTATTCATCGGTATAATAACCAAGGTATGACAAAACAAATGTGCCCACTCCGGTTGAGGCTCTGCTCCATACACTTCAGTCCATTTGGCCAAATGGTCACATGGGTCATTCCTCCCATCATATTTTTCTGTTAGCCGCACTTGTGGGTGACCAAACCACACTCTCATATTTTTTCTGTACAGATGCCAATCATCAAAACTGTCCTTGTGCGTGCCCCACCTTCTGGGAGGTGTAGCATGTAGTGCCCATTCCAAGGCTTGGAAGTGATGCTTCTTTGGTACTTCTCTTTCAAATGCATCCAAAAAGTGATCGACATCAGTTAAACCATCACAGTAGGGAAGATTTCTTACCTTTGACAATAAACAACGCAACGACTTGGTCATCATATTACAACGCATCATAGATACTTCATGCAATTGATTCTGCGAGTGCTCCAACTCTTCGTCTGAATCTGATGTGCAGGAACTTTAACGGTCCCATGTAATACACCCATCTGCTGTCAGATTCACCCAATATTGATCTCGCGTAATTATCTTGTAAATCTAGTCCAAATCGTCATCACTTTCATAATCACAGACCAGTTTAGTATAACGCGGTCCTTTTGCAGGGTCCAGGGGCACCACTACGCGGAGCCATTTCTTCTCAAATGTCATATTCTGCTTCTTCAAATTGATTACCCCATTCATGTTAGTGGCCCAATCAATCCCAAGGAGCACCGGGTAGGGATTATTGTCATCCACAATCTCTATTACTTCAAAATCAGCTAGTGCGCTCGCGCCCTCAATATCAACCGTTACTCCCTGCAACCTTCCCATGGGGATGATTTTTTGTTGATTCATCGCCATCCTTAGCTGAATCGAAGACCACTACAGAATAGGTCTCGCCATCCTCTCCCATGTTTGCTTCGGCAAAACCTTCGCATCCAACCCCAAATCTAGAATAACTTGATCCATCTCATATTCTCCTATCTGTGTAGTAAGCCTCATCTCCTGCCCCAATCTTGCCTTATGCCTACCAATATTCCTAACTACGCGCGGTTCGTCAATAGCGTTTTCCTTCCCAGCACACCTATTGATCAGATCCTAAAGTCCCTTCATAGCCTTGCTATCCCGTAGCAGTTTCATGCAGGTCTCCAAGAACGTAGTAATCATGGACAGGTCCATTTTTTCAGACGGATTTTTCTAACTTCTTGAGGTAGAGGCCTCAACAAAGCTTTTCTTCATTTCCATAAATGTTTCTTTTGCACATTCTAGATCAAACACGTTCTATTTTTCTGGTGCTTTGGAGACCCACTCACCTTCTTCAGGCTGCTTCCCCTTATCTTCACCAGTCGCTCCACTTCACAGCACAATATTTACCTTAGGATCTTCCTTGCGAGGCTCAGCCCTCATCATCTACAGGTTTTGAGTCAGCTGCTGATGCTGCACCCCCTTTTCACGTATCTTAGCTAAAAATATAGGGCAATCCTCCATCACATGGTCAAACTGAGTACAATAGCGACATGACAGACGCATCGAATTCTGGCAATCTCACGCGTAATGTCCTGGTCCCCCATAGTTGTAACAAATGACCTGCCCTCGACCCCTACCAGGTCCTCCTCCACCTCGGCCTTGTCCGCGCCCTTGTTACTCACCTCGCGCTCCCCAAGTGCTTTGGTCTAGAGGCCAAGTTTCTGCCTGCACCCTATATGCAGGTTTTCTATCCATCATTGATTCATAACTACAACAATTATGCTTTTCATGACCCACTGATTGACAGAAGTTGCAGAATAGCTGTTGCGGTGTCTGTACGAATTTCTACAACAAATGGAAATAATCTGTCGCATGTTTTCCAGCAACCTAACAAATAGCACACCATAGCATGGGTCCTGTACTTGGCCTTGCTGGAGCTTCCGACCTCAGAGGTATTGGTCCCCTTGTTGCAACATAATTTGTGAAAACTAGACAGTAATCTTTGTCATGCCCCTGGCTTTTGCACTTCAGGCACCAAAATTCTTCACACACTTCGGGTCGAGTCGTCCTATCTTTCTTCAGAATTTTCATTTCGAGGAAAAGGTTCTGCAATTTCACATGAATCTACTGAACCCCCTAATTAGCATCTTGCATCGATGTCTCATGCAGTCTCATCGAAATTTCTAGGGCTTTCGCCAGGGTCCTAATCTTCTGTTGTGATAGCACAACCCTTAGATGAGGCAGGAGCGAAGCCACAAACCATTCGCGGTGCTACTCATCAGTCAGATTCATGTTAGCCTCATGGATTGTACACTTCAATATTTGATCTAGATATGAGGGCGTCTCACCAGGCTTCATCATGATCTCTTTGAATCCCACAATTGATTGCGCTTCAGACTTCGGTCTACTGAATTCCTTATTCAATGCAGTTTGGATATCTTCCAATGCAGACATCGGGTTATCAGTGCAGTACTTAATGTACCATGTTAGCGCATGATCCTGCAAAGCACTAACCAACATTTCTTTCTTCATTTGATCATCCATGATACTCTCAGCTTCCCATACAACCTTCGTAACAAACCAAAACTGGTCTAGATCTTCATTTCCCATGCCCTTGAGCATAGGTAGATTTATTGATTTCACCATATTGAATGGTGGTGGAGGTGGCGGTGGTGTAGGCAAAGGTGTATGAGGCGGAGGTGAATATGGAGGCGGTGTGGGTGGATGGGGTATTTGTAGGAACCCTTGCTTTATCAACTGAGCAATGCTCTGCGAAGATGCTTATGTTGCTTCCTCGTCATCACTCAGAGGAGGTTCAATTAGCGGGCTATATTCATGGCTTGTTTTTCTCTTGTTCTTGAATTCGCTTCCACTTCATGTATCCCCAAACATCAAGGTAGATTCATAGCTCGCTTTTCAGACAAGATCATCTTAATCTAGGTATTCAATGATTTTAAATACTTACCTTGCGACCCCTTGAAGAAGTGACACTCTGCTTTTCTATAACTGACCGAGGTATTGACCATGAACTCTGTCATGAACCCTCCTATGATACGATCGAGCCAAAGATTGATGGTGCACATAATCTTATCTTCAGAGGCTTCTAATCTCCGCACTAACTCCAGGGTCTAGACTATTGGACCGTCAAGCCTCCACCTTCCTTGGCCATCTGCCAATTTCACAATCCACTCATATAATTCGACTAGGAAGGAACAAAAGAAGATCTCGTGTATCTCTATGTATAGGTATCTGTCCAACCACTGTTATTTCTTTAATCGCAGGTTATTGTTCTCTTACATCGTGAATTTGTGGATCTTTCTATCCAACTAGTCTTCGATCTCCTTCTTAGTTGGATTCCAGTGATGCGACATCACACATATCATTATGCAGATCCCGGTCCTGACAACATAACCATTTGTTGGCTTGATGGGCCCTGACCTAGGTTCAACGTTAATTAGCCAAGCAAATCCCTACACTACTGGCCCTTTCGGCATCAATTCGTAGAGTGTGGATTGAAGTCTCACCAGAAGTAGTATGGGGCAATGCAGGAACCAAGTTTCTACACCCTACGATGGTTGTGATATCATTTTATATCCTAACCCTTCCTTTGCGTAGACCAATAAGCCTTTTAGGGCTCATCAATGCACTTCTCTTATTCGGCTTCGAAACCTTTGTGAAGGTTTGCGATCGTCCTTCATGAACCCTAAATAGGAAATTCAGACACTTACGTGCCCCTGTAATTACTCTTACTTCTATCTCTACCCAGATTAGCTTAAGTATTGGTTAACTTCAACATGGATTAGGGTTACCTTCACGTAAACAGATATTCTTAATTGCATTCATATGACAAAGTAAAACACATAAATTCACGCATCAATATAGCATTAAATCATAAACCCAATATTCAACATAACATAACTGCATACATTTGTAACAGAAGTAAAATAGCTCATACACAGATATCTCTAGAATAATTCCCTTTATTGATGGTTCAGATCTCCAATACAAACTCTAACTTCCCTACACACACAGCTACAGGGGTCCACGCACTTAACGACAGACTTCTACCCTAGGCCTCTACACACTCATCTGCAGAGCATCTTCCTATGCTAAGACTCTTCACTCTTAGCTGTCACAGACCCATTACATTAATCAATTACCCCAAAACTTACTAAGAACTGAACTGTCTTAGACTCTTCTAAGACTCCTTTTTATACATTCCCATGGCCCACAGACTAAGGATGAATCTCATCAAGCCAAAATAAGCTATCTAAACTAAGGGCGCAAACCCTTTTTGATTGTTTACATCTTCACACTATGTGACCACAAAATGTGGAGACTTTACATTCTTTATACAAAACTTGGGCCTTTGGCCCCAAAACTTGGGCTTTTAACCCCAAAATTGACCTTAGGGGACCCGTTCCCAACAGGCTAAAACAATTGGCGATTCATTAGGAGAACTCCAGGATCTCGAGATAACTTATGGCCTAACTTAAGGGGGACCTCAATGAGTGCTATTTCAATAAATTTATGGGTCCCATTGATGGTCCATGGGTCTTTACATTAGTCGGCTATCCCTAATTTGTGAAAACTCAACCTTTAACACATGGAATAAGGCATCAATTCATGTTGGTCCAGGAAGTAAAAGGAAGTTGAAGTAATGGCATGAGATTTACATATTTTTGTTATAATAGTCATGGTAGTTTGGTGTGCTCTACTGCCAGCGAACTAGAACATTACCCTAATGTAGTCACTACCCTAGAGATCACAAACATTGCTACAATACCAACAAGTTTGGATTGTACCCCGATGGAGTCATTGCTTCACCTCTTTACACAGGAAGCCTTTCTTAATAGTTTAGCCCTTATTAGTTAATGGATGTGCTCTTTGGCATTTATTCATCTGTGCTTATTTTCATTTATTTTTGGTGGCTATGTAAGCCTGAGCAGACAAGGGATCTCGACTTATTTGGCTTGCAAAGAGGTTGTTTTGGGTTTTTCAGAGACCTTATTGTTTTCTTGAAATGTGTGTGTGCCCAAAGAGTTTTCTTCAACTTCTCCTCACTCCCACCTGTTGTAGCGGCTACAACCACCCTCCAAATTTCTGGCTTGCACTAATTCCGGAGCCTCCCTTGAAGAGTTTCACTTGATGACTGCACACACTCGAGTTCACTCTGTGAGCTCATGTGAGTCTTTAGATCCACCTTGTTTGTTCATTGCATTCAAGTCTCTGAATGTTGATGTCTAATTCATTCTTGCGACCATGTTCTGGTTATGCTCATATTCTTCACTTCATATGTGCTTGCTGTGTTCGCTTTGAAAGGATTTGTCACACTCACACATGGAGTCACATTCACTGTCGCACACGCATTGTGTCGATCATGAACAATCATGCTTGTCACTTACACCATCGGTCAGTCATGTTGAATAGATGTCTGGATGGTTTGGGTCATTTCATCATCAAGTTGCGTGAGTGTGTGTTCATATGATCACCTATGCATCTTTTGATTATTCACACACTTAGTCATTTTGCTGAAGTTCTGGCGACCAAACTCCACTCTGACACCTAGACCATCACCCTGTCATCAACTCGATCGACTGTCATGTAGAACAACGTAGAAACATGTTGATGCCTTGAAAATCGCTGCAACAACATTGGGGAAACCACCCGGTCCGGACCTTAGTACAGCTCCTTTTCCGTTTGGGATAGTGGCTTCGACTGGGGATAATGGGACCAGTTTCCCAGAAATAGATAAATGGGATGGGTGAATGATTTATAGACTACACTAGCGGTGAGCGAAAGGCTAAAACTATTAACAGAAATATAAATAAATGAAATTATCCCGGGAATCTATTGAGCTCTAAAGTGTAGCGTTTGATGTTCTGTGTCTAAAAGACAAGCATATAGATGACTGTATCTTTCCAACATAGATATTAATTCATTTAAGATTATTGTGCCTAAATAGTTAAGCAGAGCGATTGAAGCGAAATTACCACACTTTAAACATCTATATCATTATCATACACATGATTAAAAGCAAAGGCACATCAATAAACATCCAATAGTGGAATGATAGCGCATGCATATAATCAACGGTAGCAAAAATAATTACATAACAATTCATATAAACGGAATGAATTCAGACATAGATAGAAATACCATATGAGCTGCGTGACACCCCCAGATATAAATCGCTATTTGCAGTTCTTCCTTTAACGCAAAAACATTCTCAATCAACGAAAATAGTGCACAATTGCATAAAGAAGCTTCCTCATTAAATTAAGAACAACTGGTCAAGTTTCATAAAAGAATATCGGCTGAAGCATAGTAGTGCAAACTTCAGTCTATTAAGTCTCTTACAAAATTTTACGACCCTTTCTAAAAACATGAAAGGGTCTATAAATACAATACTAATTTAAATATCTACTAAACAGAAATGCTACTAAATTGATATCAATAACTCTTGATCCTATTTTGGCTAGCGATCTGGCAAGCTGGAGGGTGATTCATTAAGTCGGCTGCTTTCCTTTGAATCTGAGCTGATTTATTGCAAGCATTGGCTCAACTTCCGGAGGTTTGTTGAGGCGCGAACTGAGCTGGGTAGCATAGGTGGCATCTTGAATATCGGGAATCATACACCCGATTGCATCTGTTAAACACTTAAGGGCGGCTCTTTGTGTATGTGGCTTAATTAGGAAGAGCCAATATGCTTCCAAGTTTAAACTATTAATCCCGACGATTAATCTTCCCTTTTCTTCTAACTCAGGATAACATGATTGCTCCAATGTATTTGTTGTTGTCATCTTTCCTGGTATACATTGGGAAATCATATTTGCTAAGTAGAGAGTGTTGTTGACTAAATCAACTAGATTGCTAGAAGTTGATTTACATCTTGAAGCCGCTCTCTCTGCTTTCATCACCTGAGTGTGCCATTCTGTGAAAAGTATATCCTTGTGTGTTTCAAGTATCCTGGGCAAATTTGCTGCTTTTCCCTGATCAGAATCTTGCCAGTCAAGATATGCAGTAATGGCCTCTTCGGCTTGATTTAATTCATCCCTGGCCTTCTCTACCTGCTCATTTATAGATATAGTTAACTCGCACAGTGGCTTGGCTTGAGCGATCTGTTGGCACAAGAGTCTAACCTGTGATATTAACACATTGTTTATCAATGATGCTTCTTTTTTGAACTTTGCCACTTGCAAAGCACCTTTCATCTTTTCTAGCTGCGATGACATTTGAGCGATTTGCTCATCTTTGGTTTTCACCATTTGTTCATTCGCTGCTTTCAACTGTGCCAATGCCTCCGTCAATTCTTTCTGTTTCTGGATCGCACTTTGGTCGATCCTTTGCTTTTCCGCTTGCAATTGCTGGGTTAATTCATTGTTCATTTGCTGTTGTGCCAGCAACTGCTCCTCTGCTTGTGCTGCCTTCTGCTTTGTCTTGGCCAATTCCTCCTGTAATGCAGAGATTTCTTGGTCCTTATTCTTCAATAGAAGGCTTACCTCCGATGCTTTGTCGATTGTTGCTGCCGAATAGGCTCCAGCATACTGTGACAGCTTTGTTAGGTCATCGGAGGGGTCCAATTTCTCCTTCCATACTACATTACCCGTGACTGTTTGCTCCAGAAAGATAGAAGGTTGATCAATCCTTCGTCTTTTCCTTGATCGTTTTACAACTTCTCTATGGCTCGGGCTGTAGAAAACATCCAATGGAGGAATATCTTCTATTTTCAGAATGATTTGATCGGTGGGGTCTTTTGGAATTATCTCAACATCCTTAGAACTGGGTGGGCCGCTGGTTCCACTTAGAACCTGAGGTGAAGTAACGTCGTTAGTCTTAGAAGTGTCTGTATCTTTTGAGCCTTTTAATCCACTGATGATAGAATCAAACTGCTGCCATTCCTGGAGCAATTTAGGGTCTGTGGTAGTGTCCACATTGACATTAGTGGTAGTCTGTTGCCCTTTCTCAGTTTGAGACTCCTTCTGTATTTGTTCCTGCTGCTTCCTCTTATTCTCCTCTTGTTCCCTCTGTTGTCTATCCTCATGTTCTTTCTTCAGCTGTTCCTCTTTTTCCTTCCTCTGTCTTTCTTCATTTTCTTTCCTCTGCTTTTCCTCCTGCTCCTTATTATGATCTTTTGTTATAGCAGGAGGTTCCTTTAACTGTTGCCGACCAGACTCGCTTGACGATGTCGCTGGGGTTGTTGCTAGTAAATCTAGAGGCAGAGTTTGCAACCTCTGTTCTCTAAGTTTATTGAACTCTGTCAACCCCTCATCATTATATTTCATCCCAGCAAGTTCTTTAGCCTGACCTATGGTTTGGCTTGAAGCGAACAGGTCATCAAATATATCTTCCTGATGCTCAAACCTTGTCAATTTGGCCTATTCTAATGCGGTATAGGCAACTTGATTTGGATCAAATGCCCTGTTTGGGATTGTGGCCAGAGATAAAGATTGAATCTTTGTGGCTTCCTTTTCTACATGTTTGAGATCATGCAGTGTATAGACACCACACCTCAAGGGAAAAGAAGGCCAGCCTCTTTTCTTTTCTCTTTTGAGAGTCTGTGTAGAACTCTCAGCCATAATCTGATACGTGATTTCTCTTGCTAGCAACTTATCTGGAATATATAAAGGGAGAACATGTGGGTTGGCTTGGCTGCCGTAAACTCTGATATAGGTAAATTTCTCTTCTCCAAACCAACTTGCCACTGCTGGTAAATCAAAGGAAGCTTGATAGGAAATCTTCGGAATGGGTTTATCAAAAATGGAATAGTAAATGGGCACCATAAAGCCCCAGATTTGATACAGGTGGTGTTTGTAGGAAGACTTCCACAATTTTTGGTGATATATATGAATGGGTGAGGGGTCCTGTGCAGTCCACCTCCAACCGAGGACAGGAAATTCGGAATTGAAACATAATGTGTCTAAGATATATGCGCTATAGTAAAATGGGGGAATTATCCTTTCAGTGACCACGGTCTTATTTCTAAAATTACTAACAGCTACTGCTAGTTTATCCGAGAGAATAGTAGCCCAATCCATAATTATACTGTTTACCGCTGCCTCCATAAGAGGAACCATTTCTATGGTAAAACTAGCAGAGTCATGCAATCCCCATAGCCTACACATCATTATTCCCGCATAACAATAAGGAGAAGCCAAAGAATCAACCGAGTACTTACCGGAAGATTCGTGTTTGTGCTTGTTTGGATTTTGTCTCCAATCCTTGATGGGTTCGGATTCAATTTCATTTTCGTTTGCAAACTTCTCCAGGAAGGCCTTGTTATATATTTTCTCTGGCTCGGGCAAATGATACATCTGCCTTAAGTCATCTACCTTGAATGATCCGAAAATCCTCCCATCTCTGGTGCTGAAAGTTCTGTCCATGATTGGGATTTCTTCAATCGCCCATCGCACAACGTCAGTGTATGGGAGAATTTGCTCCCTGGATGCTATTCTGTGAAGGAAAGAATCGGCTAAATCTTTGAGAGTACAATCAGACTTCCGTAGTGAATCCGCGCTAGCTTCTGTTACCGTCTTCTGTGGTTTCTCGGCTTCAATTAGGTCGTAAGTGCCTTGCCAAGTAACTCTGGTGAGACCTGTGCATGTAGTATCAGATATTAGGCCCTTCTTCTTGTTTACAGCAGCTTGTCTTGCAACTGGTGGAGCGGAAGCACCTGCCGTCTTCTTGGATTTCTTTCCCATCTTGCTCAAGCTTCTGTCTATGGATGAATTCTGCACAAAGAGGCAATTGCGCGTAATACAGAGAGAACAATGAAAACTTGCAAGTGATGATGCGTAATAAGATATTTAGCCTTTAAAATGGGCGCGGACACAATCCATAGAAAGATTTTAAGACATGATTTCATTAATTGGCCGTATAAATCCTGTCATCCTTTAAATGCCCATTATATCGTTATTCGGGTGAGTAATTCCCTTAAGCATGCAATGGACGCTTTGGCGGCTGAGCGCAGGTGATCAAGCTTGAAATATGAATGAATCGTGCTATCACATCTCTTAACGGCTTTCTATTGGAAACTGCGCTTTATCGCATCGCATCGGGTGTATGACAAATGCGCCTTAATGGTGTGTATTGGATACCGCCGATCACCGAATGCGATATCGCATCGGCGAAAAGGTTTGTGCGCGTCAAGACTTAAGTGCAAATATACTGCCGATCGTCGATCGCCGATTGCGCATCGCATCGGGGCTAATGGCATAGGGCGCTTTGATATGTGCATTGGATATTACCGATCGCCGATTGCGATATCGCATCGGTGGAAAGCTTTGTGCCACTTAGAAATATCTCTTATGTCATTGCGATATGCAATCTTGCGATCGCTTTATCGCAATGACCAAGATTCACTTTATTTCTTTAAATGGGTTTGTTCAAAAGGGTTTTATAAAATACATTCATTTGATTATCGGACTTTTTGAACAATAAAAGTATTGATATCAATTTTACTTTAAAGGGACCCATTTCATAGGTTGATGTTTTATGAATAAAAAATGATATGAAATGGGGGGTTGTTTGCAGAGCACAACAATTGGCGATTCACTGGAAGAACCAGTTATCTCTAGAAAAATAAAAAATACTTAAGCTTTTTCAAAATAGAGTTTCAACTAAAAGGGGAAAATTCCGATATAACTAGATATTTATGTATTTTGAATATGATGAAACAAATTTTGCTAACTTCCTCCCTTTGCTTAAAATAAGTATATTTTAAGTCTTAAATGGGCCTTTATTGGTTTATAATGATAAAAATAGAAAACCTTTCCAAATCAGCCTTTATAGTAAACTCGTCTGTCATAGGTAGAGCCTCTGCTGCCAGCAAACGTTTATAGTTTCGACAGGGATACCTTTTAACCATGTAATTGTCCATTGTCCCATCCAACTAAGAGTGTGATTATCAGAATGAATTCAAAACATGTTTTCATATTTTGTTCATCTTTCTTTTTTCTGTCATTGACAGGATAAAAAGCCATTGTCCTGGTTTGGTGGCCAGCTGTTGACAATGCCATTCACTGGTAGTAATCTAACTGAACAAGCTAGCTCGTGATGAGACTCCTTGTCTTGGAATTCCAAGCCATTACCCTGTTTTGGTATGCATTATTGGTAATGTCAGTTAAACTATTTCCCTATGAACATGGTAAGCAGGCTTGTAATAAGACCTCTTATCTTTAATATCTTATATTTTAGAATTACACTCTGAATAATCATAAACTTTAATGAATGGGATGAACAATCTTTTCCTTAAGAGTCAATGGATGACAGATTAAGAGTTGAAGATGCTGAAATTGAATTGGCTTCTATCTTGATATTGATAACCTTTTGAGACCGATTTGAAAACATAAAATGATTTACATTACTTCTATGCTTTGGGAGGATTTCACCAAATTTAAACTGTGGTTTCAGAATACAATGATACCTAATTTCCCAAAAATTATCCCTTTCGGTTAAAAGTTCTATTGTTTTGAAAGCAAATATTCATATTGCTTCTGTGAGACAACTTTTCAAACATAGCAAAAGGTCAATGGAAGATGCCTTTGAACTTTATTTCCTAAAAATCCTATAAACTATAAATCCTACAGAAATGAAAGGAGAAGGGATTACCTTCTCAATTGAAGAATTTTTTTAAGATAAGGCCATTAACAGGGAGAGAATCTCTCACACCTGCTAAATCTTGCAATACAAAGGTCGAATGGCCTACCTTCTCACAAATCTGAAATGGTCCAAGCCACAACTTCTGGAACTTGGTGTGTTTGCCCTTGTCTTCATGGGCTTTGTTCCATTTCAGAACTAAATCGCCGACTTGGAATTGTTTTGAACCAGATGAGACTGAATCAAAAGCTGCTTTGATGATTTGTTGATGTTTGGCATGGGTATCTTTGGCTTTTTCTCTTTCTTCTTCTAGTTTTAAAATTTGGTCATATCTAAGCTGAATAGAAGAGGAATGAGCTTCCTCAATGAACTGCACTAGAGCTAAAGAAGGAAGAACAAGGTTTGTGGGCAGTATTGCTTCTTTTCCATACACAAGATTAAACGGAGAGGTTCCTATAGAAGCTTTCTGTGTTATCCTATCAGCCCATAATGCAAACACTAAGGATTTGTGCCAATTTCTATGATTTTGTTCGATAGTTCGCTTGATGATTTTGATTAGATTCTTATTAGTAGACTCTGCTAAACCATTACCCTGGGGATAGTAATTAGCAGAATACTTTAACTTAAATTCTCTCTTAATAGCAAAATCAAACATAGCATTGCCTGAGAAATAAGAAGCATTATAAAAAACAAGAGCATTTGGGACACCAAACCTGGTAATGA
>APFE030665798.1:80591-90994 GCA_000404065.3 Pinus taeda
ATCGTACCAATTCGGGAAGTAGAGATGAAGACCCTGGATCTAGTTTCCACCATCTAGGCTGCGAGGAGTTTTGTATTCATTATGTTGTAGACCAATCATAAATAGATGGCTGCGCCCATACTGTTTCTACATGAGTCTATAATTATGATGGATTATGAAATCATTCCTGTATCAGAATAGTTAGTCCTAGTTAAAGTTTTTGATCTGAGTATGGGAATGCCTACCTCAGCGATGATATGATCTTATACATGTATTTTGTGTTGAAAATTGCAGGTTCTGATCGGGCTCTCCACAAGATGATCCTCAAAATGATAAAGTACTTCACCCTTCCTATATGATATAACACCCTTATCTATTACAGGCTTCGTACTTTAGGGGGCAATCTGTTACACTGAAATTTGTCACCATGACTATCTACAGTTAATATGGCTCCATCAATAGTCAAATTATCCTCCTTGTCAAGCCTCATACCTCTGCTCTTCATGTCAAACTTCAAAAAGAGAGAAAGTCACTTAAAAACATGTTTATCTCTGGGTACGCAGGTTCTCTCTACCTTGCCTGCGTGTACGCATCCCAAACACACTGTGCCTGCATACTTGTACGCTATGTAAGCCAAAGGATGGGTGCGTACCCCTGTAAAGGTCAAAAGGCACGAGTTTCATCTTTAAAAAGTTACTTGTGGTCACTTCTAGAGCCTTCTAGAAGAGTGTTTGACGTGTATTGAGCGCCTCCAGATGGTTCATGCATCCCTATGATAGAGGAATTTATCCCATCAAGAGAGGAGCTACCCCATCCAAAAGAGGGAGTATCCCATTGATGTTGGACCTGAATAACTTCCTCTAGAACACTATAAATACAGGCATTGGGCCAAAGGAGGGGAGGTTGAAAGCTGAACATTCCAAAGGGTAGATGCTGCTGGAATTAGGACTTCCTTGTAGAAGCTTGTGAGGAGAGATTACCATCCCTTCTTGTTTCATTTGGAAGTGGGTGAGCTTGTCAAAGTAGAGGAAAACTCTTGCTGGACCCTGGAAGGAACTTGCACAACACCAAGGCTCAGGTTGTAATGGTTTCTTTTTTGTTTCCCTAATACAAATAAGTCCATTCTTCTCAATGATTTGTTGTTAAATGAATTGTTTCGTATACTGCTTGGTCTATATGTTGAATATGCTTTGTTTTATGGAATATTCAGGTGTTATGTAATCGTTTGATTGTTAGTGTATGCAGGTTTCAAAGTGGAGGAGCTCATCTGGATCAACAAAGCTAGGCTGCTACAACAAGCGTTGGACCTAAGGTAAGATCGAACAACACTTGGTTTCTCATAGAATAATGTATGTTTAGAGAAGGATTGCTCTTGTTTGTCTTGTTTGTCACTAGAGAGTCTTAGACTTCTAGGGAGGTTAGGTTTGTCCGCAAAAATAACTCTTTCCGCATGACAAAAATAAAGGAGTATTAACAATCATATTTACAGTTTTCTCATCATCATTGAAATACCTAGACTTATCTGTTTGTGAAAAATTCTCAATCTGAGATGTAAAATGATTAACTGAGAAATGGGAGGTTTGGGCAACAAAGTTGCCAAAGAACGACTCTGATGAATAATTTCCAAAAATGTTGTTGTTGAATGCTACGGGGTGGTTTTCCTATTCAAAATCGGTGACTGTATGGGTCATATGTTTTTCTCGATCAATCCTTATTTGATTTGGCTTACCCTTATAGGGAAGCCACATGTGTGACCAATCAGTAGAAATATACCCATGCAATTTTTCGGACCAATCCATACTCAAAATTAAACCGTAAAACTCAGGTATATCAGCTATTAGAATGTCAATCCTTTGTACTATTCTGGGGTCAGCAGACAACCTGATAGTTACGGAATTAATCTCTCCGACAACCTGCACTTTGGTCCTGTCCAACTGTACAATATGGATGGCTGACTTCTGGGGTTCTATGTTCAATTTAGAACAAACTGAAGCTGGCAGTATGTTAGATGATGCCCCTGAGTAAATTAAACAGTTGTGCAGGTTTCTGTTATAGATCTCATAAGTCAGAAGGAAGGGTGGAGTATGAGAGTTTGATCTGTCTCCAATCAGAACTGAATCGGTAGCTTCAACCATACCTGGAGGAGGTTGGCCTGAATCATTAGCAGCTTTCGAACTAGGAAGTGGTGTAGAGGGAACATCATTCAATTCTTTAAGAAGTAATTTTTGCTGATGCTTTAGCTTACTAAGTTCAAACATGGTTATGTTTGCCTTAGTTTTCTTCATGTCATCAACAATGTTGTATTCCATTGAAGGAGAATTAGAAGTTGAAGGCTGGTTTTGGGGAACTACTGCAGGTGATTTCTTTGGAGGTACTTTTCCTTTGTTGTGGCAACACCTGCACTCCTTTTCTTTGAAGTTGCCTGGATAGGTTCAAAAGTACTTTTACTTCTAGTGGTGACTGGGAAGGCTTCTTCTTCATTATCGGTATCAGAATTGGGGAGTATAAAATCCCACATTCCATGGCATTCAGCTACTTATTCTTCATCGTCAGTTGGTGAGGTTGTCTCTTCTTCCTCCTCTTCTTGCTCTGAATCTCCGTTAGATATGACATTGGGTGGCTTTGTTTCAGTTTTCTTATAAGTCCTAAATGGTATTTTGTTTGAAGTTTCGGCCACCTGTTTCTTTATGTCAATCATTTCGTTAGACAAAGTTTTCAGGACCTTTTGCAAACCTTCCATGTCATATGGTTCTTTCGGGCTTTTCTTCTTGGAGTCTTCTTTGAAAGAGACTTTTTTAGCTTTTCTGTCTTCCAAGGCAGCTTTCTTTTCTAAGGCATTGATGCGTTTTTCCACAGCAAGTGCTTCTTTCATATTTTCGGCTAAGGTAGGTTTCCCAGCCCTATCTACAAAAATGGATATATTGGAAGGTAGGGCAGTGATATACCATTCGCTTCGAATTTGTTCACTTGGTTTGGAGGCTGTAGGGATTTTGTTCAGGAGTTTATTGAAGCGAGCATTAAATTCCTTAATTGGTTCCCTATGCTCTATTCTTAGGTTGGAGAGATCGTTTATTAAAGTAGTCAAAGACCTATCATCTCCATATTTAGTAAGAAACTGCTCTTGGTAGGTGTTCCAACTGGTAATGGACCCAGAGGGTAAAGAGAAATACCAGGATCCTGCTGATCCTTGCAAAGTGTAAGGGAAAAGTCTAACAACAACATCTTGTTCTGTTACCCCTTTCAAGTTGACTGACAACATGAAATTATTAATGTGCTCCTCGGCCTGGGTTCCATCATCTGGATTAAACTTGGGGAGCCATTTTTCCGGATAATCTGGTAATGGATGCAATGGTGCAGGCATATGGACTGCACCAGGTCTGGTCCATGGATCTGCCATTGTAATAGTACCGGTGGTTGGTATTATCGTTGGGATTCCAGATGTATGGGAAGGAGATAATATCGAGGAGTGAGCAGATTGAGATGTTGAGGCTTCTATTCCCTGGTGGACAACAATATGTAATGGAGGAGTGGGTGGTTGACTTTACAGATGAGGAGATGAAATGGATGATGTGGATGAAAGCTCTCCACTATCAGATCCTTCAGTATATTTCTTGGCTTTTTTCCTTTTGGGTAAAGGAAACTCAGTGGGTTCAATACCGAGCTTTTCGCTCTGAAGTCTGGTAAGTGGATGAGATAAATTGAACTGCGAAGTCACACTGCTTTGTGATACCTCAGATTTCTGTGGCGAAATCGAGAAGCTCTGAAGTTTGTGGATAAGAGACTGGACTTCAGGGGATTCAAGACTTAATTGTTCTGGAGTATGATGGGCTTGAGCAGTGGTAGTTGATTCCTTTTCTTCTTGATTGTGTGCTGGAGAACCAGCATGCGATCGAGAATAACGAGCAGATTTGGAGGGAGAATTACTCTTAGAATGGATTGCAGATTTGGGTTTGCTCGCCATTCACAGTCAGGGCCCTCCTTCTAGCGCCAAAAATGTTGATGCCTCGAAAATCGCTGCCGTGTTGCAGAACAACATTGGGGAAACCACCCGGTCCGGACCTTAGTACAGCTCCTTTTCCGTTTGGGATAGTGGCTCCCACTGGGGATAATGGGACCAGTTTCCCAGAAATAGATAAATGGGATGGGTGAATGATTTATAGACTACACTAGCGGTGAGTGAAAGGCTAAAACTATTAACAGAAATATAAATAAATGAAATTATCCTGGGAATCTATTGAGCTCTTAAGTGTAGCGTTTGATGTTCTGTGTCTAAAAGACAAGCATATAGATGACTGTATCTTTCCAACATAGATATTAATTCATTTAAGATTACTGTGCCTAAATAGTTAAGCAGAGTGATTGAAGCGAAATTACCACACTTTAAACATCTATATCATTATCATACACATGATTAAAAGCAAAGGCACATCACTAAACATCCAATAGTGGAATGAATAAGATCTACTGTTATAGCGCATGCATATAATCAACGATAGCAAAAATAATTACATAACAATTCATATAAACGGAATGAATTCAGACATAGATAGAAATACCATATGAGCTGCGTGACACCCCCAGATATAAATCGCTATTTGCAGTTCTTCCTTTAACGCAAAAACATTCTCAATCAACGACAATAGTGCACAATTGCATAAAGAAGCTTCCTCATTAAATTAAGAACAACTGGTCAAGTTTCATAAAAGAATATCGGCTGAAGCATAGTAGTGCAAACTTCAGTCTATTAAGTCTCTTACAAAATTTTACGACCCTTTCTAAAAACATGAAAGGGTCTATAAATACAATACTAATTTAAATATCTACGAAACAGAAATGCTACTAAATTGATATCAATAACTTTTGATCCTATTTTGGCTAGCGATCTGGCAATCTGGAGGGTGATTCATCAAGTCGGCTGCTTTCCTTTGAATCTAAGCTGATTAATTGCAAGCATTGGCTCAACTTCCGGAGGTTTGTTGAGGCGCGAACTGAGCTGGGCAGCATAGGTGGCATCTTGAATATCGGGAATCATACACCCGATGACATCTGTTAAACACTTCAGGGCGGCTCTTTGAGTATGTGGCTTAATTAGGAAGAGCCAATACGCTTCCAAGTTTAAACTATTAATCCCGACGATTAATCTTCCATTTTCTTCTAACTCAGGATAACATGATTGCTCCAATGTATTTGTTGTTGTCATCTTTCCTGGTATACATTGGGAAATCATATTTGCTAAGTAGAGAGTGTTGTTGACTAAATCAACTAGATTGCTAGAAGTTGATTTACATCTTGAAGCCACTCTCTCTGCTTTCATCACCTGAGTGTGCCATTCTGTGAAAAGTATTATCCTTGTGTGTTTCAAGTATCCTGGGCAAATTTGCTGCTTTTCCCTGATCAGAATCTTGCCAGTCAAGATATGAAGTAATGGCCTCTTCGGCTTGATTTAATTCATCCCTGGCATTCTCTACCTGCTCATTTATAGATATAGTTAACTCGCACAGTGGCTCAGCTTGAGCGATCTGTTGGCACAAGAGTCTAACCTGTGATATTAACGCATTGTTTATCAATGATGCTTCTTTTTTGAACTCTGCCACTTGCGAATCACCTTTCATCTTTTCTAGCTGCGATGACATTTGAGCGATTTGCTCATCTTTGGTTTTCACCATTTGTTCATTCGCTGCTTTCAACTGTGCCAATGCCTCCGTCAATTCTTTCTGTTTCTGGATCACACTTTGGTCGATCCTTTGCTTTTCCTCTTGCAATTGCTGGGTTAATTGATTGTTCATTTGCTGTTGTGCTAGCAACTGCTCCTCTGCTTGTGCTGCCTTCTGCTTTGTCTTGGCCAATTCCACCTGTAATGTAGAGATTTCTTGGTCCTTATTCTTCAATAGAAGGCTTACCTCCGATGCTTTGTCGATTGTTGCTGCCGAATAGGCTCCAACATACTGTGACAGCTTTATTAGGTCATCGGAGGGGTCCAATTTCTCCTTCCATACTACATTACCCGTGACTGTTTGCTCCGGAAAGATAGAAGGTTGATCAATCCTTCGTCTTTTCCTTGATCGTTTTACAACTGCTCTATGCCTCGGGCTGTAGAAAACATCCAATGGAGGAATATCTTCTACTTGCAGAATGATTTGATTGGTGGGGTCTTTTGGAATTATCTCAACATCCTTAGAACTGGGTGGGCCGCTGGTTCCACTTAGAACCTGAGGTGAAGTAACGT
Organism: Pinus taeda; assembly: GCA_000404065.3. Classification (NCBI taxonomy): domain Eukaryota; kingdom Viridiplantae; phylum Streptophyta; class Pinopsida; order Pinales; family Pinaceae; genus Pinus; species Pinus taeda. The sequence continues at coordinate 86,797 of APFE030665798.1, forward strand.
CTTGCATGTCGTTAGTCTTAGAAGTGTCTGTATCTTTTGAGCCTTTTAATCCACTGATGATAGAATCAAACTGCTGCCATTCCTGGAGCAATTTAGCGTCTGTGGTAGTGTCCACATTGACATTAGTGGTAGTCTGTTGCCCTTTCTCAGTTTGAGACTCCTTCTGTATTTGTTCCTGCTGCTTCCTCTTATTCTCCTCTTGTTCCCTTTGTTGTCTATCCTCATGTTCTTTCTTCAGCTATTCCTCTTTTTCCTTCCTCTGTCTTTCTTCATTTTCTTTCCTCTGCTTTTCCTCCTGCTCCTTATTATGATCTTTTGTTATAGCAGGAGGTTCCTTTAACTGTTGCCGACCAGACTCGCTTGACGATGTCGCTGGGGTTGTTGCTAGTAAATCTAGAGGCAGAGTTTGCAACCTCTGTTCTCTAAGTTTATTGAACTCTGTCAACCCCTCATCATTATATTTCATCCCAGCAAGTTCTTTAGCCTAACCTATGGTTTGGCTTGAAGCGAACAGGTCATCAAATATATCTTCCTGATGCTCAAACCTTGTCAATTTGGCCTGTTCTAATGCGGTATAGGCAACTTGATTTGGATCAAATGCCCTGTTTGGGATTGTGGCCAGAGATAAAGATTGAATCTTTGTGGCTTCCTTTTCTGCATGTTTGAGATCATGCAGCGTATAGACACCACACCTCAAGGGAAAAGAAGGCCAGCCTCTTTTCTTTTCTCTTTTGAGAGTCTGTGTAGAACTCTCAGCCATAATTTGATACGCGATTTCTCTTGCTAGCAACTTATCTGGAATATATAAAGGGAGAACATGTGGGTTGGCTTGGCTGCCGTAAACTCTGATATAGGTAAATTTCTCTTCTCCAAACCAACTTGCCACTGCTGGTAAATCAAAGGAAGCTTGATAGGAAATCTTCGGAATGGGTTTATCAAAAATGGAATAGTAAATGGGCACCATAAAGCCCCAGATTTGATACAGGTGGTGTTTGTAGGAAGACTTCCACAATTTTTGGTGATATATATGAATGGGTGAGGGGTCCTGTGCAGTCCACCTCCAACCGAGGACAGGAAATTCGGAATTGAAACATAATGTGTCTAAGATATATGCGCTATAGTAAAATGGGGGAATTATCCTTTCAGTGACCACGGTCTTATTTCTAAAATTACTAACAGCTACTGCTAGTTTATCCGAGAGAATAGTAGCCCAATCCATAATTATACTGTTTACCGCTGCCTCCATAAGAGGAACCATTTCTATGGTAAAACTAGCAGAGTCATGCAATCCCCATAGCCTACACATCATTATTCCCGCATAACAATAAGGAGAAGCCAAAGAATCAACCGAGTACTTACCGGAAGATTCGTGTTTGTGCTTGTTCGGATTTTGTCTCCAATCCTTGATGGGTTCGGATTCAATTTCATTTTCGTTTGCAAACTTCTCCAGGAAGGCCTTGTTATATATTTTCTCTAGCTCGGGCAAATGATACATCTGCCTTAAGTCATCTGCCTTGAATGATCCGAAAATCCTCCCATCTCTGGTGCTGAAAGTTTTATCCATGATTGGGAATTCTTCAATCGCCCATCGCACAACGTCAGTGTATGGGAGAATTTGCTCCCTGGCTGCTATTCTGTGAAGGAAAGAATCGGCTAAATCTTTGAGAGTACAATCAGACTTCCGTAGTGAATCCGCGCTAGCTTCTGTTACCGTCTTCTGTGGTTTCTCGGCTTCAATTAGGTCGTAAGTGCCTTGCCAAGTAACTCTGGTGAGACCTGTGCATGTAGTATCAGACATTAGGCCCTTCTTCTTGTTTACAGCAGCTTGTCCTACAACTGGTGGAGCGGAAGCACCCGTCGTCTTCTTGGATTTCTTTCCCATCTTGCTCAAGCTTCTGTCTATGGATGAATTCTGCACAAAGAGGCGATTGCGCGTAATACAGAGAGAACAATGAAAACTTGCAAGTGATGATGCGTAATAAGATATTTAGCCTTTAAAATGGGCGCGGACACAATCCATAGAAAGATTTTAAGACATGATTTCATTAATTGGCCGTATAAATCCTGTCATCCTTTAAATGCCCATTATATCGTTATTCGGGTGAGTAATTCCCTTAAGCATGCAATGGACGCTTTGGCGGCTGAGCGCAGGTGATCAAGCTTTAAATATGAATGAATCGTGCTATCACATCTCTTAACGGCTTTCTATTGGAAACTACGCTTTATCGCATCACATCGGGTGTATGACAAATGCGCCTTAATGGTGTGTATTGGATACCGCCGATCATCGAATGCGATATCGCATCGGCGAAAAGGTTTGTGCGCGTCAAGACTTAAGTGCAAATATACCGACCATCGCCGATTGCGCATCGCATCAGGGCTAATGGCATAGGGCGCTTTGATATGTGCATTGGATATTGCTGATCGCCGATTGCGATATCGCATCGGCGGAAAGCTTTGTGCCACTTATAAATATATCTTATGTCATTGCGATATGCGATCTTGCGATCGCTTTATCGCAATGACCAAGATTCACTTTATTTCTTTAAATGGGTTTGTTCAAAAGGGTTTTATAAAATGCATTCATTTGATTATCGGACTTTTTGAACAATAAAAGTATTGATGTCAATTTTACTTTAAAGGGACCCATTTCATAGGTTGATGTTTTATGAATAAAAAATGATATGAAATGGGGGGTTGTTTGCAGAGCACAACAAAACGCTAAGCTAACATATTCAAGCTGCGTTGCCCACAAGAAATGCAATCAACTCTCATGTTGGCCACCCAAATAGTCAGGCTCGGCGGTCACCCCAAACTGACTCCCTTCAAAATTTGTGCAGAGGCCACTAAAATCACTCACTCAACTAACTGAGGAAATTGCGTAGACATGCCGACAGACAGCAAGTGCCTGTTCCTGTCTCCTTCAGAAAGTTGTGCAGTTTTCCTAGTTAGTCATCCAAACATTTGACCAAATGTTCATCTAAGAAATTGCGCAGTATTCATGGGATAGGACTTCAAATGCCCATCAGTCAGCTCAACTAAGAAATTACGTAGAGATGATCAGCTGGCCGGCCTCTCTGCCTCTGTGCATTTCCCCGCTAGTAGCTCCTAGCAGCAGACTACCAATTCCCTCTGGGAATTGTGAAGTTTTTGTTGCCAGTGACTGAGTAGTCAACTTGAAGTTCCCTTTGGTAATTGTGTAGTTCTGGCTTCTAGTGACCTTAGCAGCCAACTGGTAGTTCCCTCTGGGAATTATGCAGTACTAGATGCTAGTGACCCCAGCAGCTAATTGGTAGTTCCCTCTGGGAATTGTGTAGTTCTGGCTGCCAGTGACCCCATTAGTAGATTGGTAGTTCCCTCTGGGAATTGTGTAGTTCTGGCTGCCAGTCTCTCGGGAAGTTCCCCAAGAAAACTACGCAATCCTTGCCAAGTGAACCATCATGCAACCCAACTTGCTCCTTTGGAAAATTACGCAAATATGGCTGTCCAAATCCTGTTGACTATTCATTCCAAAAAATGCACAGAGCATGCTTGCCTTGCCTTCCTGCAGCTCAGACTGTCCCTCCCAAATTATGTGCAATTTTTCCTCCCAGCCGATCCAGACCTCGCAGACAGTCACTGTCAACTTAGATTACCTGTCTCCATCACTCAATGACTCTTGCACAGTTTTCATCAGCAGTGCCTGGAGCCATCATCCCACTTCACAACCTTGCTGGCCCTCCTAGTCACCTACAACCAAAATGATCATGTGTCATGGTAGACTAAGAGTTTTCTGGATTTGATGTTGTCTCGTCATGAGCGACTGTAGGTACAAGTACACCAACAAACATGGCAAGAAGGCAAACAGGCTAAACGAAGGGAGCACATGTAGAAGGACAGGTTCACCAAAGGAAAAACAAACAAAGCATGCGAAGTGGATGAACGTGATGAATAGGCACATTCACGAATAGATGAGCCTGTCAAACCTTCCAGCATGCAAGAGGAACAACATGCTAAAGATTCATCAAGTGAACCATGTAGGTTTCAACCCCGTACAGAAATTACCTGCATACGAATTCTAAATCACAGGAAAAATAAAAATGCGAGAGCATAACACATAAAACACATATACACAGAGATTTCCACTGGATCTCCAAACCGAGACTACCAGCTTGATTTTTCATTATTTTCCTTTCAATGTTACAATACATATTTATAC
>APFE030665798.1:95507-108413 GCA_000404065.3 Pinus taeda
CGCCCCCCTCTAACCCCCCGGTTCACTACGTAGGTTAGTCGTGGAAAGAATATAACACAACCCAACAAACCAAGGACCTTAGAAGACTCCGTGCACTTTGCCATGCAGAGGTGAAGTTGTGATACACCATGAAGACATCCATCATCCAACAACACTATAGCTTGACATGTACTCCAGCAACAACACGAATGTACCAACATTGTCATGTCAAGTCATGTCGAGTCACGTCATGAGTTATGTCACCCACATATCCACTATGGGCTTTTTGTCAATTAATGTGATGTAATGTTGAAGTCCAAGAGACCCACTCGTTGAACAAAGAGTCATGTAAGTCAAAGAGTCATGGAAGTCAAATGGTCATGAGGGTAGTCAAACAACCACAAGGGTTAGTTTCACCCTTGGCTATAAATACCCCCTCATTTGTACATGTAAATCACTTTGCACCTCAGGTCCTCCCACATGGCCAAGAGAGTTTGTAATCTTTTCTTTGAGGAGTAAGTAGTGGCTCCAATGCCCCGCTGACAGGGTTAGTGATGTATGGTGTAACGATGTGTCTTAGAACTTTTTCTTAGTTCAGAAGTTTGTTAACAGGCGAGCACGTTTTTACACATGTATTGTATTTGTTGAAAGGCTGATCTTTAACACTTGTAATGCATGTTGCTTTAACTTGTATTCTATGTATGAATTGATTCATTTGTTGTAATGCATAATTTATTAATGGAAATGTGTTGCCTATGATGTTAGCGTTGTCTCGTCCATGTTGACTACTTTGCTGGACATTAGACAAACCTTTCACATGAACCTTGTTGTAATAACTGTTGCACTCATTCGAACTATTCCGTGAGTGTTGTATGTGTTATCTTACATTGTATGTTGTGATTTCCACATCCAAGTGGATTTCTCCACCAAAAGCTGTGTATGTCCTTTTGTGTTGTGTGTTCTTAGCCGAGTTGGGACTAATCCCTTTCAACCTGGAACTCACATTCACTTTCTTCCCCTCACAGTGAAAGAACCATCGACATAAGTACACTTACACTCACCAGGCATGTGAACCTCACTTTTGAAGACAAAGCAAACCACTCTCTTGTGCTGACAAGAAAGAGTTGAGGAAAATCCTTAAGACAATGGCAACCAAGCCATCATAACAGATGGGAATCCCACACCAAACTGTGTAAGGTCTATTTGGGACTCCATACTGGGGTGATCCCCTAAATGTTGGCGGGTTGAACACCATCAACATTTCTGGTGCTAGAAGGAGGGCCAGATGACAAGCTGTATCCTCTCATCCAGTTTTGAACCTTTACATATCTTTCATGGAATCTTGCACTCTTCTCCCTCCGAGATTTTTTTTGAATCGTGAAGATGTCTTCATCACAGGGGAGTTGTTTGATCTCTTGTCCACTTACATGTATGATGGTGAAGCTGAAGTGGCGTGCACTGAGTACTTACATGAATTTCTTTCCAGGCTTCATGGGGAAGATGAGTTTTCTGACGAACATTCTGGTTTGCTGCTTGCATACACACTTCATGAATCCCCATTTTGTTGGATGCTCAGCCTACTGGCTGATAGCGTGCACTCATTTGAACAATTCTGTGATCTTGTTGAAGACACTTTCTATCATTTTGATCCAGACTATCTTGATCGGAAACTATTACAACAACGGAAGGCTCCACATAAATTGGTTATTGATTTTTGGCAGCACTTTCGTGACTTGTAGTTTCAAGCTTCGAGGAGCTAGATGAAATTTTCCTATCTTTGGGACCAGTTCGAGTATTTCCTTAAGAAATATTACTATCCCACAAAGAAACTTGAGATCAAGCTTCGCTCAACATTCTTCACTGATGGAGCTGCACAATCTCATGTTGATGCGGTCACTGTCTCGACTGATTGTCTGCCATCCCTTCATCCAATAGCTCCAACACCACCGAGTGATGTTGAGGATCACGCTCACTCACTTGTTCATCTTTCACATCCTCCCAACATCACTTCACTTAATTTTCACACAGATTTGGTTGTGATTCCTTCGAGTTCTCATATGCATTCTATTCTACGACCTTCATCTTCGCACCTGGGTGTTCCTGCAGATGATGCTCTGTTGTGTTCATCCAATTTGATCTCTTCACTTGTTATGAATGAAGATCAAGCCATTGACAGAGTTGGTGTTGCACAACCAACATGCACTATCATTCATGAAGAGTATGAGTGGGAGCTTGAGCATTAACACTCGGCGAAGGATGATTCCCTTCCATCCGAGCCCCCTCCGTTCTTTCCTAACATCTTTGGTGAACCTGCCATCCATGATTTCGCATGAGTGTCTTCATCCATGGATGCACCCACTGCTAATCACTCATATAATTCACCGGATTTTCGCCCATCATAAAACAATAGAGAGGACTAATCATTCATTGAGAATCCACTGGATATTTCATCTGCTCTTTTTGGAAATGTAGAGGATGAACATCCTTCCTTCTCATCTACCCCTCTGTGTGACTCATCAAACCATGAGGATGTCGACCAACATCCTGAATTTTATGATATTGGTTGTCGTGATCTCTTCACCTCATCATCTAATCATGATGTTGATTCACTCGTTGTTAATCCATCTGAGCCACTGGTCTATGAAGATCCATCTATCAACGAAGTTGAAACCCCATAAATTGTTGAGGCACTTCAGCCCAAGATGATGGTTATGTTAGGCCCTCGTTGTCCTGAGGTTAGTTTCACTTCTTATTAGGAGATAGTTCAAACACTTAAGGCTAATCATCACTCATCTGTATGCACTCAATATCAATTTGACACTCATATTTTACTCCCTCCACATGAACTACATGATCCCGTCGCTCATGCATTGGAGGAATCTTATATAGCAAGCACACTTGTGCAACACAATTGGTCTACCTTTCTCACGTTTACTTGCATATCACGGTCAAGGGAATGCATACACCCAGCATCTGCACGCAGTGTATCACAGCAGCATGGCAAGTCCACAGAGTACATGACATGTGATTTCACTCATTTTTGTTCTATGGATGCTTGTAAGTTTGGAGTGTGTCTGTTTTCATTGTTGTATCTGTCACATTTGTTGGGTCGCACAACTGGGTTACTCATGGACCAAACCTTCACAACATGGGTCAACCAATGCGTCGATGGCTGCATTGGAAATATCACTTTACATGATCAGGGTCATGCACCACTAGCTTAGGAGTAGGAGTAGTGTTTGCTTTCAGTTTGCTTTCTTGCATGCTTGTTTGCTTTCTTTCTTTGCATGTTTGTTTGTTTGTGTGTTTTCTTACTCGCTTTTCCTTCGCTTTTACTTTTGCTTCTGCTTTCTTTGCTTACTATTTTTGTTTACGTTTGTTTTGTTTGTTTGATATATTACATTTTTATTTTTTTATTTTATTTTATTATTTATAGTTATTTATTTATTTTATTTAAAGTATTTCAAGACCGACCTATTAAAAAGCCATACCGGAGGGCTAGCATAGCAATGTAGCAAATTATCTCATAGGTCACCTTTTATCTCAGCTATTTTGGTTGTATGTGCATGTAAGCCCAATTTACCCATTATAATAAAAGCTAGGAAATTTCTGGTTCATTGTGTTATTGGATTGCAATGCTCTATTTCTTTTATTTTACATGGCAATCTTTTGTTAATAAAATGTTGATTTTACAGTGAAATTTTGAGTTGAGTGAATTTCTGCAAATTTAGCAAAATATCTTGTTTAGGGCATTACAGCAGTATCGGAGTTGGTTTTCGTGCCAGACTAAGGGTTTAATTGCAAATCGAGTTGCTCCAGATCATTGCTGAAGAACACTCGTATGGCCAAATTCATCAAGTTCATCCTTGTCTGCAAATTTGTCACGCAAATATTCTACAAACATTTTAGCAAATTGTTGTTGGCATAATAATGGTTCGACAAATTTGAGTTGAATGATATGAAACGATATTGTGAAAAGTCAAAAGCCATTCGTCGAATTATTGAGGGAGAAGTCAAAAGACGTCCACCGAATTATTAAGGGGTGCGTCATAAACTTCAAAACAAAAAAAAAACTAAGGGACAAGTACTTGAAGTCGACCAACTCTGGGGTCTCGTTGGGTCAAATTTCAAATACTTACCGGAGGACAGGTTCGTAATTAAAATTTGTATGGGTCGTGTGAATTTTGTGAGGCCAAAAAGCGCTGAACATCTTGGTGATTAGAGGAGAACGAATTATTGCTAGTGTATTTGTTAGGCCGAGACTAAGCCGACACCCATTTCTATGGAAAGTCGAACGTTTTGAAGGACGACATGGGAATTTTGGTGGGGCTGAGAGCCTTTTTTAGATTTAGATCCGATTTGTTTTCTTGCGCAGAGTTTGGTTAAGCATTGATGCCATACACCTACGCGTGGGTCAATTTTTGATGGTGATTTGCGCATGCAACTGAGGAACAATAAGCCAAGGTTGTGAGTTGGAATAGGTTCGAAATAGTGGTTGCATCGCAAGGGACAGAGCCATATGAGGGGTAGCCGCTAGAATCTGTGGAGCTAAGAGCAAACTGCCAAAGGTCGAATAACAGTAGTGCGTGTTTGTTGTCACCAATCGGGAGACGAAATACCGATGCGTCGACCTTACTAAAGTTAGTGTCACCACTTGTGCGATTTGAAGGGGGTACGTTGAGCTCTAATCATTGAAGACCTCTGCATGAGGTTGGTGGTTTCCAATGTGTACAGGGGCCACTCAAGAGGCAGTTGTAGCCCCATCGTGATTGCGGGGAAGTCAACTCATATCCGTACACCAGCTCAATGATTGTTGTAGCCACAATTGCAAAGAGCGGTGAGCACATGCCGAACGTTGTGGGTTCGAAATCGAAATTGATAGTTGCCTTTGGTGGACAAACTACTATCGTTTGAGATGATATTGCAAAGAAGCGTCATGCTGACTATGGTCAAGTTGTAGTGTCCCTTCCGAAATTAAATAGTTACAGGTTTATTTATTACAATTCTAACAATTCTGGAGCCCATGGGACCCATGTGATTTTTGGAAAAGACTTAGGGAGGGAAAAGCGGCCGAAATGTTTTGTTGGCATATTTTGGGGGCCACCCACATGAGGAAATACGCACCACCTTAGAGGGAAGTTCGAATGAATGAGGAGGGAAAGTCAAATTTCTAGTTGGAGGGGGCCCACATGGGAAAAGAGGCCCACAAATTATAAATAGAGGAGGCTCAACCTCATTTGGTATATTTTGACATATTGAACTCAACCTTAGTTGCTCAAGCTACTTAGCCGGGTTACGGTGCTGTTTAGCACATGAATGTCTCTGAGCGAAGATCTCAACCCTTGCTTCGGTGGACTTCTAGTGCCACCATAGAAAGGCAATTCATACTACCTTAGAGGAGAGCTAGTCGAGTTTCACAGTCATATCATTCAGCGTTTGTCTCAGCCAATGCGTGTTTCTGGAGGACACAGAAGGAGAACACGTAGGTGTTGCTTGTGGGTTCATCCGGGCAGCAACTGTCAGGGGAGTTTGGGCATTGATGCTACAGTGGAGGATCAACCTTCCGAGAGAGTTTTGCAGTAGGAGGTTGCTACATTGGAGCAGTTCGATTTACAGTCACCTGGGCCTATGCAGAGAGCCATCACTAGGCTCACGTTGGAGTTGGAGGAAGCAATTGTAGAGCTAGAGCTGGCTGGGAGAAGTAGAAGATCACTTGGAGGGCCATTTGAGGAGGATTATTGGAGTTGGGAGAGCAGAGATTGGCAGCATCATTCACAAAAACAGAATTCAAAATTGGAGGAGGGCCAAGTTGTGAAGGGTCAATTGTTGAAGGTTGGAACCAAGGGAAACCTTTTCTGGGTTTCAGGCAAGGACCACACTCCTAATTTTATAAAATTTTCTGGGCAGATCTAAGGGGTCAAACAAGGGTCCCAACTCAGCCAACAGCTAGAGGAGCTAAGGGGAATTTGGGTCAAAATTCTAAGGTCAAAATTTGGCCAATTCCTTCATGGGTTATTCTGGGTATTTGGTGGAGAGGTCGCGGTTAATTTTTTGTAATTTTTTGAGCACTAGAGGTGGGGTTTCCAACAGCATCCTTGCAGTAGACAACAAAGTTTCAAAAGGGCAGCGCGGGGCATCATTGCAACAGTTATTGTGCCATTTGAGCTTGACATATTACCACTTGTGTTTGATCACACTTGCCATTTAGGCAAGCCCAGGTGCACCACGTCCACATTATTGTACTTTTCTCCTAGATTATAATAAAATGGCTCAATTGTTGGATATTCCTGGACTTTTTATGGGTATGCATTGAATGTTTCAATTTTATGGTGTTGTTTTTATTATTTGCTTTGCATACCACTATTTTCCTTAGGTGGAACATTACAGTGGTATCAGAGCATGATCCTGGTCCAGCTATGGGAAGCTAGCCAGAAGATCATGGAAGCTTTGGGTATGAGTGCACAGTGATAGGGGAAACCAGAGACAAACCCATGGCTCAAGGGAAACCCAGTATGCAAAAATTGTGGGGTAGATTCATTGGGACGATGAGAGGTTGGCCCAGTTGAGGAGGGTGACAGAACAAACCCATCCTCACCCTTACAGCAGAGACGTGACAGGTGTGCAAGCCGTGGGGGAGTAGCCATCTACATCATGTGGGGAAATTCGACCAAATCAAGACACCAAACCTTCTGAATTGGAGCAAGCAAGACAGAGACAGTTAGAGGGTGAGACCAGGGGGCGCTTTTGTTAGTGGAGACCTAGCTTCAGATATTAGGAGTCGGAAGAAGAGGTTGAGCATGATGCTAAGAGGCCACGGGATGGTGAGGAGCACATTGACATACCCAGTGTGGTACATGAGTCACCTTTATTAGAGACCTCCTTGATAGCTCCAATTGGCACCTTGGTGGAGAAGATACAGCCTACACACATAGAGCCATATGTTGAGGAGGAGCCACTCATGGACGAGATGCCAATAGTTGCTAAGGTATCTGGAGTTGTGATCGAGTTTACAGGTGATAGATGCCCACGGCAGTTCCACCAATTTCAGGCCGACCTTCTAGCATTAAAAAGGAAGGTCGCATTAGTGTGTGAGGCTATTCTGCAGCAGAACGAGGAGCTAGAGGGCATGAAAGCGGTTTGTGCTGAGTCCACGGCCAAATTGACTCACATTGGGGGGCAGTTGGATTCCCTAATAGTGCAACTAGAGTGTAGGTTGGAGCATGAGAGCAGCCCTCTTTAGGCATACATAGACGAGGTTGGCAGCATTGTTAGGTTACGTTGGCCCATTGGACAGAGAGAGACAGAGCTACCTAGTCAAATTGTATGTATTAACCAAGATAGCGAGATGAACCCTGAGTTGCACAGGGTGCAGCACCCACATGTTGGGGTTCTATGTGCGGGAGTTCCTGCATTCGATCCCTCTCTTGGGTTGGGTGGCAAGAGATTTTGAGTTGGTAACCGATGGAATGGGCTATGGAGATGGTAGTGGACCCAGGTGGAGCTCAACAGGAGTTTCCAGGCACTAGGGATGCTGGAAGCCCCTACTGGCATTAGGATCCGGGAGGGACCACCTATCATTTCCCACATATACTGGTTGACTATGACCTAGAGGGTATAGTTGACCTAGCAGTCGAGTGTGAACCTCCACTAGGAGAGTTTTGGTCAGCACCAGTGGCCAACCAGTTTTTGGGCAGACTCCTTGGGTTGTCTTGGTATGACAATTGTACACAGGGTCTCATAGTGATTAGCATACTCTGGCAGGTGTTTATCGAAGGAGGTGGCATTGGCAAGCCACCAGATAGTGCCTTGTATGGAGCTGGGGATTCTTCGCATTTGTGTGAGACATAGAGTTTTGGTCAGCACCAGTGGCCAACCAGTTTTTGGGCAGACTCCTTGGGTTGTCTTGGTATGACAACTGTAGACGGGGTCTCATGGTGATTAGCATACTTTGGCAGGTGTTTATTAAAGGAGGTGGCATTGGCAGGCCACCAAACAGTGCCTTGTATGGAGCTGGGGATTCTTCGCATTTGTGTGAGACATAGAGTTTTGGTCAGCACCAGTGGCCAACCAGTTTTTGGGCAGACTCCTTTGGTTGTATTGGTATGACAATTGTACACGAGGTCTCATGGTGATTAGCATACTCTGGCAGGTGTTTATCAAAGGAGGTGGCATTGGCAGGCCACCAGACAATGCCTTGTATGGAGCTGGGGATTCTTCGCATTTGTGTGAGACATAGAGAAGCAGAGCAGTGGTGGCATCGTTGTTGACACCTGGGGAGGTTCACTTCTTGGATCCCTTAGAAAGGACTTGGAGGGGAGGTCCCCTCATCGGAGAGCATGGTGATGCAACATTGGAGGAGATGATCCGGGTTGGATGTAGGCCGACACATATGGACACAGCTTTAGGCCATCTCATTCAGGGATGAGTAGGAGCATCTAGCGCGGAGCAGTGGTCTGCAGATGGGCATGGAGACACATGGGGGTGTGTCATATTATGTTAGACTGCGATGTGGAGTGGGAGTGCCTCACATCGCATTGAGACTTCGAGTACATGCGGGGAGTGACAAGTACAATGACACAGACGAGACACAGGACGATACAAGATGGCATAGCCGTAGTCGAGGGTATCCAGTGGTGTATAGGGGTAGGCCGCAGGGTACAGTGGCATGTCCAATAGTACTAGGATGATCGGTTGTATGCAGGGGTGTATAGTACTGCACAACAAGGTCTTGGAGTGTTGCCTCTAGGGAGACCCTTCGACGAAAACACTGGGCATACCTTTGGGCGTAGTTCACCCAAGATCGACGGGGCCACAGATGAGTGATACAAATAGAGTAGAACAATAGAACCTAGGTTGGCCACTACAAGCATGCAAACCCCAAGCGAAATAATGTAGACCCAAGTGCTGGAAAATGGCCCCAATTGTTAACTCGCATTGCTCAAAATTTATGCTACTGTTGTTGAAGAAGAACTAGATTTTTTGCCTTCAAAAGTGCTCAGAAAATTCTGCAAAATTAACCCCAGCCTCTACACACCAACACCATAAAAACCTAGAAAGAGCTTTGGCCCAATTCCAGATAACCCAAATGACGCCAAAAAGTGTGAATGGCTCTGTCTGGTAGACTCTATGAACTGTTGGAGATGCTCTGCTCAAAACAACTATTGAATGGCCACCCAAACTCCACACAAATTCTGCTTTGAAGGTAGGCTCTCCCTCTAGCTCAATCTCTCTCGGAAACTAGTTGCTCTTCCCTTTTGTGCAAGCTTTAGCCAGTGAACCCTGCGCAATGCATAATTGAGAGAAATTTGGCCTTAGATATTCCCTCAATCTCAGCGCTGCACACCACCACAAAATCTTGGCCTCAACAAATGTCTTCACAAAAGCTCGGAACTTCACACCAACTACAGCTACTCCAAATGAGAAGTGTGAATTGCATTTTGCACCCTAGCCACATGCAGAACTAAGTGAAATCTCTGCAATATACTCAAGTGAAGCCCTAAATTGGACTCCAATTTCCCTCGCTGGGGAGGCACTCGAAGTCCTCTAAAATAGGGGTGGAATTTCCGCTTGGAATTCTTGTGCTCAGTAGCGCTTCTCAACTTGTGCTCACTGCTCAAAAGCTCCAAGAGAGTTCGATTTTTGTAGAGTGATAGACAAAAAGATCCAAAATGAGGCTTCCTTACGATATTTATAAATGTGGGTCCCTTCTCCCTTGGTGGGCCCCCAACTTAACTAGTTCGAACTTCCTTCCTCTTCCCTCTCTCCTCTAGTATGAATTCCTCAAGGGGCTCAAATTTCCTTTTTTGTGAACCCCACATTCCACTAGCAAAATAATTATTCCTTTTTATCTAATGTGCATAGCCTCCTTTTTCTCCAAAATTAAGTGGGGGTCTACTCAACTAACTTTTCCTAAGTCCATAAAATCAAAATGTCAAAAATGCAAAAGTTGAGAATTGGTTAGTAAAATTTTATTAAGTGGGCATATCACAGAAGTCCCGCTCTCCTTCCGTACATGGTGGAAGCAAAGAAATTCCAGATATAACCCTTGCTGCTCAACTGGATCCAGGGGTTATTCTGATGAACTGGAGGCTCCCTACTTTGGAGCTGACCCAGCTGTCACTCTAATGATGCATGGTCTGTGGCCTCGTCTGGCATCTCTTCACAGGTTCAAAGAATCTTTGTTTGGATAATGAAAATTGAGCATCAGTATTATGCAAAAAAACAGATAAGATATATCAACTACATTACAAACTCCATTTTTATAATTATTGTTTCACAAGACTGGAAACTTACCTTCAGCACTATATAGTGTATATCGCAAAATACTTAATCAGAACTGCATTAACTAAAATAACTAGAATTATTTATGAAATAACTGTATACACATCAATCTTAATCTTGAACCACCAATGCAAAACAAACTTGTGCCCAAACTTGGTACCGTCCATACCTACGATTGGTAATTCCATATATATACACTGCCAGAATAAAGGCTTGCAAGGACCCTGCGTCAAAACAAAAAAAAAAGAATATTCAGTTTTCCACTTGTGATTATTGGTATTTCATTACCTAAGGCAAGGTCTGCCAAATTTCCAGTGATCTTTTGCAGCAATCAGTAAAGAATACTCACAAAACTTGTAGGAGGTAATGAAATCACATTCTATGCACATTATTCAACTTAACGCCAGATGTTATTTATGCAAGCATTTAAAATATGTTCAACGCTTCTGTGATTTAATATTAACCCCTGATAGAGGTCACATACATGGCTGCTAACGTAATGGCTACTGACAATCTCCAGTCTTCCTTTGCATGTAACTCATCACACAAAAAGCACAGAACACAACTTTATGGGAAAAGGGAATCTGTGATATAAGAGGGAATACTACAACTACATCAGATGTCACAAAACCACCCACATATCGTTGGTTTTATGTCATATTATTTCCTATTATGTTATTGCATGTAATCTTGTAACCATTGCGTTTTCATGATCTGCAGGCAAATAATATATTTATGTTTAAAAATTAAAAAATCAATGTACATGAAAATATTCATTGTTTACAATAGAAAGACATAATAATCTGATTTCCTAAAATGGATTCAGCTAAAATTGCTCCCGGGGAGAATCGATTAAAACTTTTGCCACTAGTAAGGAATAGATCAAAAATTCAGTATGTTTAATTTTCATCTTATGTGGTTTAAGATAAGTTTTTTAATGTCAAACAAATGACTAAAAGTAGGTTAACAGGACTGCTCAGCACATAAGTGGCAATATACAGTGGGAGGCAAAAATCAAAGCAAAGCAAATCTATAGGATCTAAGTTCAACTATCTGGACTCTCAATGCCAAAAAGAAATACACTGTGCCAGAATAGGAGTGCAATGAAAAGAGACTCAAGAAACCATACGCCTGCCACTGGATTAAGTAGAGGGGGAGCTATCCCCTCTGTAATATCCACTACCAAATGTGTAATTCTCTTGCCCTCCAAGCCCAAAGTGAAGAATCTTTATATAGATGTCTTGCTGGAAGAGCTAGATATGGCTTAGGGGATGTCTCTTTGTCTAGAAGAGAATCTGCTGCCAGGGGCTGGTGGAAAAGGGTTTCCTACAGGTCTCTCACCAACTGTGTCAAGAACTCAGTCAGCAACTCCACAAGGGTTTCCCTGCCTAAGATGGGACTGCCTCTCAGATTCTAACAGATCTAGGGGCTGAAATGGTATTGCTCCCTGTATGCATCTCGGTGGGGCCTACCCACTGAAAGCAACAGAAAGAAAGATGTCATCCTCACAGTAGTGTTCAGTCAAATGTGGCGCCAAAGGATGTAAGTTCTAATAAGCCTAAGGGACTCCTTGAAATATAATGCCAAGTACTGTTGTTCTGAATAGCTTTTTTTTCTGAGAAATGATTCTTATTGATTCTCTTTGGCTAATTTGCTGCAATATAAGGGGCTTATCTCTGCTATCAAATTCACCCAGGACTTGCAACTGGCGTCATCCACACCCACTCAAAGTTTTTTCACCTGAGTATCCATGTTAATACAAGCCCAATCACCTTGCTGCTTGCCACTAGATAATTGAAAAAGGTGGAGCGAGAATTATGAGACTTTCTGAATAGATAGTGGAACCAACCACATTTCTCATAATATCAACGGTGTTTGAATATAAAGAGGTGTTATGTCTCTGTTTCCTACCAATGGAAGATTCAGCATAATCTAGCCTCCAACAGGATCTGGTGCTTAGCATCCACCCAATGCAGATGGGGACACAATCTGAGCCCATGCATCCAATGTTAAAGCATATAAGGGGGCCACATTATGAAATCATCTATAATATCTACTACAGAAAAGATCATCTTTTGTGTCAACCCGCAAGGACATCTGCAGTATGAATTCAAACTGTGAACCAACCACCTTTCTCATAATATCAACGGTGTTTGAATATAAAGAGGTGTTATGTCTCTGTTTCCTACCTATGGAAGATTCAGCATAATCTAGCCTCCAACAGGATCTGGAGCTTAGCATCCACCCAATGCAGATGGGGACACAGCCTGAGCCCATGCATCCAATGTTAAAGCATATAAGGGGGCCACATTATGAAATCATCTATAATATCTACTACAGAAAAGATCATCTTTGGTCTCAACCCGCAAGAGGGGGTTTCATCTCCTGCTTATTAGCAGGAGGAGGCAAGGAGCATCCAAAGACTACATGAAAAAGACAAGGTAGTCCATTGATATATCAACTAATTAGAGGAAACAAAAAACCTACTAGTACCAGCATCACACTCTCCCAGCAGTGGTGGACTGGGCTATGGCCTCCAAGGTGCAGTAAGCAAGATATGGATATCATTTCCTGCCAGCCACCAAGAGGATAAATGTCCAAGTAGGTGTTTTGCATTTTATTTTTATTGTAGATGTTATTGCTTCT
>APFE030665808.1:0-15121 GCA_000404065.3 Pinus taeda
CCAATGAGGATTGCGTGGTATATCCAAGGGAAATACGAATTTGGATCATTCATTCATCAGTATTCTCTTGCAGGATTGCGCAGAAGAGGCAGGCAAGCAGTGGAAGAGATTTGGAGATCAGATCTGAGCTGTATTGTGTGTAACAGAGGTGGAGATACTTGTGAGAAGTATTATGCCGTGTAATGTTACATGACTCAATCATTAATATACAAATAGTTGGGGTTTTTAGCGAGATGCTTTCCCCGGGATACATACTGTGTTAATGTGTGAATGCTCTTGATGTTTTATTGTTATTGATGCTGGTATATTGATGATCAACGTAGAGGAGCTTATGTATTGTGTATGTTTTCCGCAATAGTACATGATCAGGATAATCTCCATTGAATATGTGTTAAATTATTCAAAATTTCTACAAGTTATGAAACTCTAATTTTTCTGAGATAGTGAAATTAGTTTCTGGAACTTAAGCGTTCCTGTTGTAATCCCTCTGAGCAGAGGAAGACTATTTTGTAACAGTTTTTTTTGTTATGAATAAGATCCTGAATTAAAATAACAGAGTGTTGTTCTCTGTGAAATTTCTTTTGTGTTTGAAATTAACAGAAATTTCCAACATGGTATCAGAGCTAGTCTAGGCACTCAGTGAGTAAAAAACAAAGTTTGTTTTTCACTGTAGGAGCTGTAAGAAGTTTGAAGAGAAGATTTTTCCCAGCAGAGAAAGTTTTTGCTTATTTTAACTTTACAGTCAGTATCTCTTCTTTACTTATACAGAGTTAAGATGGCAGATGCTCGAACAGGTTTGACAAATTCCCAACTGCCATAGTTTAATGGGAAAAATCACAGTTATTGGTCCATAACAATGAAAGCATTGTTTTCTTCTCAAGGAATATGGGAGCTGGTTGAAACTGGCTATGCTGAACCTGCAGATGCAACAACGTTGGCTTCTTTGACAGTAGTAGAAAGAGACCAGTTGAAGAGCGACAGGAAGAAGGATGCCAAAGCCCTCTTTTTCCTCTTCCAATCAGTACATGAAAGTATCTTTCCACGGATTGCAGCAGCAACAAAATCCAAGGAGGCATGGGATATTCTCAAAACTGCCTATCAAGGCATGGAGAAGGTGAAGACTGCAAAGTTGCAGATGTTGAGGAGAGACTTCGAAACACTCAGCATGAAGGAATCTGATACAATAGATTCATTCTTCACTCAGGTTATTGGGTTGATAACCCAGATAAGGTCTCACGGTGAGATTCTTGAAGAAAGAAGGATTGTAGAGAAAATATTGAGAAGTTTACCCTCAAGGTTTGAATCTATTGTGGTAGCAATAGAAGAAACAAAATATCTTTCACAGTTCATGGTAGATGAACTGAGTGCTTCTCTTATGTCTCATGAACACAGACTGAGTAGAGGAACAAATTCCTCTTTTGAGCAAGCATTCAAGACTTAGATGTCTTTCAGCCAAGGAAAAGGTCGAGGCAGAGCAAATAACAGAGGTCGTGGAAGAAGCCAAAACAGAGGCAGATATTATCCTGCATGCACGAGTGGAAGGAGCTGCAATCAGAACCAAGATGAAGGTTCAAGCAAATAGCAAGCTCATGGACAAAGGTATGACAAATCCCAAGTCCAATGTCATTATTGTAAGAAATATGGGCATTATGCCAATGAATGTAGGAAAAAGAAAAATGACATGAATAGTAGGCAAAATGCTAATTTTGCAAATGAAGAAAATAAGAATCCAAAGAATGTGCTGTTAACATGTAACATTGCACAAGACAAACAAGAAGATTTTTGGTTCTTAGACTCAGGTTGTAGTAATCACATGACTGGAAATATTGCAATGTTTTCCAATCTGGATGAAAATGTGAAATATGAGGTAACAACAAGAACCGATAGTAAGATATCTGTAAAGGGTAAAGGCAGAGTCAGTATCCGAGCAAGAAATGGAGAACAGATGATTGTACCAGAGGTATATTATGTACCTGGTCTGAAATGTAATCTTTTGAGCATTGGGCAACTCATTGACAAAGGTTACAACGTGTTCTTCAAAGATGATATGTGTACAATCAGAGATATACCTCCAAGTAAGAAGATCATTGCACAGGTGCAGATGACCAGCAATAGAATGTTTCCTCTCAAACTCAGGGCAGATTTGAAGGAAGGAAGAACTATTGCGGCTGTAACACATGAAGTCTTTCAGGAACAAGTGAAAGATGTGAATTGGTTGTGGCAGAGATTTGGACATCTCAATTTCGGAGGCTTGAATCTGTTGCACAGAAAGGGAATGGTAAAGGGACTGCCATTGATTGAAAAACCGGATAGCCTTTGTGAAGGCTGCATCTTGGGCAAGCAACACAAAGAAATCTTTCCAGCAGGAAAGAGTATAAGGGCAAAAGCACCCTTGGAAATTGTTCACTCTGATGTGTGTGGACCGATGCAAATACCATCATTTTCTGGAAATAGATATGTCTTAATTTTCATTGATGATTACACCAGAAAGACATGGGTGTATATGCTGAAACAGAAGAGTGAAGTGTTTGAGAAATTCCGCCACTTCAAAAATCTTGTTGAGAAACAGTGTGGGCATTATATCAAAGTGCTCAGAACAGATAGAGGAGGATATTACATCTCCAAAGACTTTCTGCGTTTTTGCAGAGAGAATGGCATACAAAAGCAGTTCACCGCACGGTATACACCTCAGGAAAATGGTGTTGCCAAAAGAAAGAATAGGACCATTCTTGACATGGTCAGAAGTATGCTAAAGGCAAAACACTTGCCGCATGAGTCTTGGGCAGAAGCTGTCACTTGCGCAGTTTACATCTTGAATAGATGCCCAACTAAAGCTGTCATGAACAAAATACTAGAAGAAGCATGGAGTGGTCAAAAGTAAACTGTCACTCACATGAAAGTATTCGGCTGTGTAGCTTATGCACATGTACCGGATCAGCTAAGGAAAAAGCTTGATAGTAAGGGGGAGAAGTGCGCATTTGTTGGCTATTGTGATGAGTCAAAAGCATACAAACTCTATAATCCATCCACCAAGAAATTGATTGTAAGCAGAGATGTGCAGTTCATTGAAGATGAAGCTTGGGATGGAAGCTTAGAGAAGACAGTGAATGTAAAGGCAATTATGTCTCACGAAGAAGAAGAGGAAGGGACAGTAGCAAATAATCCTTCCTTGGTGGGTCCTCCTCCACCACAACAAGTACAAAAAACCACAACACAAGCTGGAATTCGAACAGCCTTAAGAAGTCAAGGAAGTGCTTCTTCAAGCACACCACAGGGATCATAAATACCCTCAAGTTCGGATGGAACGTCAAGCACACCAAGAAGACCAAGATTCAGAAATCTGAATGCGATTTATGAACAAGGAGAGGTAAGTAACAATACCAGTCTGAATTCATTATTCGCTTTGTATTGTCATGTTGATGATCCAATTCATTTTGAAGATCATGTAAATGAAGATAAATGGATTGAAGCAATGAATGAAGAAATTGGTGCAATTAAAAGAAGTAAAACATGGGAGTTAGTGGACCTCCCTGAAGGCAAAGATGCCATTGGAGTTAAGTGGGTCTATAAGACCAAAAGCAATGCTGAAGGCAAGATTGACAGGCACAAAGCAAGACTTGTTGTGAAATGCTACAAACAGCAACAAGGCAAAGACTATGATGAAACCTTTGCACCAGTAGCAAGGATGGAAACAGTGAGGACAGTGTTGTCTATTGCAGCACAACACAAATGGAAGATTTATCAGATGGATGTTAAATCTGCATTCCTAAATGGAGTGTTAAGAGAAGAGGTTTATGTTGAAAAACCTCCAGGTTATGAAGCTGCTGGCCAAGAGCATAAAGTTTGCAAACTGAAGAAGGCTCTTTATGGGCTGAAGCAAGCTCCAAGACCATGGTACAACAGAATAGATGCTTATCTGATTGAGAATGGGTTTGATAAGTGTGATGGTGAACCCACACTCTACATAATGGAGAATGACGGTAAGATTCTTATTGTTGTTTTATATGTAGATGATTTGATTTTTACTGGCAATGATGCTTCTCTCATTGTTGTTTTTAAAGCAGTCATGAAAAGTGAATTTGAAATGACTGACTTGGGATTTTTAAGATATTTTCTTGGAATTGAAGTAGACCAAAGTGAAAATGGTGTTTTCATTTCTCAAGATAAATATGTAGAAGTAGTGTTGAAAAGATTTAAGATGCAGAACAGCAAGGCAGCTGTGACTCCAACTGTAATGGGGTTGAAATTGACCAAAGAAGACAACAGCAAGGATTTTGATCCAAAATTGTACAAGAGCATAGTTGGCAGCCTTATGTACTTGACTGCAACTAGGCCAAACATTATGCACGTTGTGAGTTTAATCTCCAGATTTATTGAAAGACCGAAAGAGACTCATTGACAGGTAGCCAAGAGGATTCTAAGGTATGTGAATGGAACGAAGGGGTTTGGTATTTCATACTCCTCTTCTGAAAGTTTCATGTTGATAGGATACACTAACAGTGATTGGGTTGGAAGTGTTGATGATAGGAAAAGCACATCGGGATATGTGTTTCATATGGGATCGGGAGCCATCTCATGGGCTTCCAAGAAGCAACCAGTAGTGGCTTTGTCAACAGCAGAGGCAGAGTATGTGGCAGCAACAGCAACAACATGCCAAGCAGTGTGGATGAGAAGAGTTCTCAGAGATTTGTGTCATGAACAAGAAAAGGGAACAACCATTTACTGTGCCATTAGCTCAGCAATAGCTTTGTCTAAAAATTCTGTCTTTCATAAAAGGAAAAAGCACATAGACACCAAATTTCACTTTATACGTGAATTGGTTAACAATGGTGAGATTATTTTGCAGCACTGCAGAACACAGGATCAACTGGCTGACATCTTGACAAAACCATTGGGAAAGAAAAGTTTTGATCATTTCAGGAAATGCCTGGGTATGCAGAAAAACCCAACAGTTGAAATTAAAGGGGAGTGTTGGAATGATAATTTAAACTGCCGTGGAGTGACAACGACCGCAACAAACTGTTTCCAGAAAACCTCCAATTCTTCTCCCTGCGATGTGATCAAGTCGCATATCGCATATCGCACATTTTCTTGTTAAACTTCATTAAGTCCCTTCTATTGTCTGCGATTGCGATTTCGCGATGCGATCTGATCGCATATCGCAAATCGCATTTTTTAGACAGTTATGGCAGCGGCGACACATCTTTTCACTTCCTCCGATGCGATGTTGTGATGGGCCATGCATTAAATTCAGAGTTTAATTCCCCTGCAGAATGCCATCTTGAAAAGCATCACTGCCTCTTCTGCAATAAATACACAGATAAACATCAGTAGATATTTTGATTAGTTTATAGTTTAACTCGGATATTTATCTTCTTATAAATACAACGAACAGTAGATCTATTTGATATAAGTGTAGAAAGAAAAAGAATAGAAGTTTTGTTTTCTGTGTGAGTGCAAGTAATTTTGAACAGCAGTTTTGTTTTTGTACTCTGAGAGAGAGAGCATAATTAAAAAAAAGGAGAGCCTTTTTCTGCAACGCACAGAAGTGCTGAAACTCTAATTTTTCTGAGATAGTGAAATTAGTTTCTGGAACTGAAGCGTTCCTGTTGTAATCCCTCTGAGCAGAGGAAGACTATTTTGTAACAGTTTTTTTTTGTTATGAATAAGATCCTGAATTAAAATAACAGAGCGTTGTTCTCTGTGAAATTTCTTTTGTGTTTGAAATTAACAGAAATTTCCAACAATCTCAATTATTATTTCAGCACATATGCATGACAATAAATGCTCCATATCTAAAGTAACGTTGCACCATGTAACCACTTCCACTGTGCATATAGTAACCCTATTCCATGTAAATGATTACAGTACATTGTCCAATACGATGCCAATTGTGTAACACAGTAAATGCTGGATATATGTTTCCCATTGTATTTCACACTAAAAATTGGTCAGAACTTTCCAACACCATATGAACGTTTCACATTTTTGCACCATCAATAATAATCTATAATGCATCATAGTTGTGGAATATAATATGCCGTCTACCAAGTGAATATCCATTGCCCATTATTATCTTTCTGACATTAATGTTTCACATTTCTGCAATCGCTGCCAGACTTTAACGTTGCATATTTAATCCAGTCAAATTCGTGCGTTATAATAGATGTCAATTCTGCCAACGCAGACAATGTAACAATTTATTAATCTGGTAACATATGTAATGGGTTCATCTTTGTAACGTTCTCTAAAATTGGAGTATTCTCGATTGAGACACTTTGAACTTTTGGAAGAATGAAACTATTCTTCAATACTGTTTTATTTTAAATTGTGTTCTTTGAATTATGACGAGACTATTGCGACATTTTCCTCCAGCAACTCTTCTAAAAAATCTCTTGTCCACTCCTCAACCATTCGGGTGATGAGATTCACTACAAATGATCTCTTGATATCTTCACAAGATTGTAAATGCATTTTTGTTACAGCTTTCTTGCATCCTATTCTTGCTTTGTTACTTTGTCTATAAAAGGAGATACTATCTATCATGCTGCCCATAATATGTATGATTGATTAAAAAGATACACCTTCCCTAAGTGCTTTGGATAGAAGTCTTGCAAGGTTTGAACAACTGCAATGGTGCCATGAAGGTTACATTCTTGTATGCCCAATCAATAAAATCTGCTATAATGGAAATTTTGTTTGTCCTCTTGTAGCAGTAACAAACATTTTATCAAAGGCATAGACAACAAAATGTTTAAAAACCTCCATAGTCAAGTGGAAAGCAATGTTCCTAGCTAGAAGAAGAACCATTATTGACCTCCCCACTTTGTCAAATCCTTTCATGTAGAATTTTGTTTTTTTGTTTTTCTTAAAGCTCATTACAGACCATTGTTTCTGGGATGTATCCAAGGGATTCCCGGACATACAAGAAATGTAGAAGTGTAGCATCATCTATAACCTTGGAGGTGGGATATTCCTTTTGAATTTTGTCTCTCATAAGTAGCAGCTTGTCTCTGACCGCGTCAGAAATTGAATTGTTGATGTTTTTTTCATGCTTCACGTTACCCAGTTCAGTATGATCTCATACACAACTATGATATCACCATGTCCATTATCATCTCAATACATTTTAGGGGTCTTTCTCCCCTGGGATGTGTCTTCTCTAACACTGTCATTAACTTGGTTCTTTATTGATCTCATGGGTCTCTCTCCCCTGGGATGTGTCTTCTCTAACACTGTCATTAACTTGGTTCTTTATTCATCTCATGAGAAACTCTCCTCAAAAGATTAATGATGTTACAATTTCCATCTTCTTTTATGTTTCTTTTCTTTGTCTATAAGTTGGATATAATACAGTGGCAATGCCATCCACTAAATTATTTTATTCAACATATTTTATAGAGTATAAATGAATTTCAGGCCTTCATATTCAAGGCTTTATTGTCAATATTGAGGTTTCTCCCCCTCAATGCTACTGATCTAACACTGACAGATTCTTCTTTTTGTTCTTGAGTAACTCTCGTGGAGACTAAGCTAGGTCGCTGGTTGTTCTTTATTCTTTATCTATCACACTTTAGTAGGATGTATTCTCTTATTTTCCTTTCTTTCATTTTTTGATCTGCTTGGAGTTGCTTCCATCTTCTATTTAGTGCTCTTTAGAATATATGACAGCTTACAATCCTTTTCTTTCTAGCCAAGATCATTACACACAAAACATCTTGTGTGGCCAAGAAATAGAGAAAATGATGTGTTTACTTTTGTGTTCATGTTTTTATTCATATACACTTTTCATTCAAATTCATTATGTCCATATTCATGACACATATAACAATAACCATAGAAAGAGTTTATGTACCTAGTGGCTATTGTTCTTCTTTGATTATTTGTTTGAGGATATCTTCTTTCTTGTTGTATGTTATGTTGATTAGTCTTGAATTTCTTTCTCTTACATTATGTTTCTACATGTCCAAGTCTATGGCAAGAAAAACACTTGATATTTTTTCCAGGTGAAAATAATCTCCTTTGAGATCTTCCTAATTTGTTCAACTCATCTCTAGGAGGAAATGACCTTTTTGCAAAAATCATTTTCAGTGACTCACTCTTTGGCTCTTGTTGTTGCCACTTGGTATTGTTTGCCTATTTTTTATTTACTTTGCTTGTACCTTCCTCTAGTGGTCCTTTTAGGGCTGCTTCATTATCCTCTATGGAAGCCTTTGAGCTACTACTCTTTTCTTCTGAGTCCTTCATGGATGCTATCTCCTCTCCTAGTTGCTTACATAACTTGTTCTTTTCATCTAACTCTCTCCTAGATGAATCAACCTTAGCTTCCAATATTTTACATTGTAGGTCTCTCTCCTTGAATTTACTACTCATCACCTCTTCTAGTCTCCTTGCTTCTTCAAGTTGTGTCTTCAGGTTGACAATTTACTCCTTTTACTTATGCTCTTTGTCATCACATATCTCCACAAGTTTATTCAAATCCTTGTTTTCATTATTGAATATTTCTATACTAGCCAATGATAAATCAAGCCTAGCTTGATTTTCATTTGATTTTTCTTCATGAGAGTTAGACACATTGTAGAGGTTTCACTTTCCTTAAGACAAGGTTTTTTCTCCTTCCTCTTTATCTTTCCTTTCTCTACATTGTTGCTGCTAGTCTCTTCATGCATGAGATGAAATCTATCCCATATTTATTTTGCAGAAGTTGGATCTATTATTGTATCAAGATCTCTATTATGAAGATTATTATACATGACACATTTTGCCTTAGCATTCCATTTTTGTTCTTCAAAGAGAGAGAGTCTTTGCAGTAACCATCACATACTAGTTTCCACACACCAGGTCCATAAACTATCAGTTCAAATTTAACCTTATCTCTCCATTCATGAATGTTCGATGTACTAAGCACACGTATAATTTTATAGCCCATGAATCCACTAGAAATTTCAAGTTGTTAGGCTAACACTGAGGGAACCTACTCTCTAATACCAATTTATGAAAACTTGACTAAACTGAGTCTGATACTAATTGATGAAAACTTGACTAAACTGAGCCGAGGGGGTGTGAATCAGTTTAGTATATTCACAGACATTAAATTATTTTCTTCAATATCACTAACTAAACCATTACATGAGAAACTTAGAACCTAGCAAAAGATGACCAACAATTTGAATATGTGAACAACAATTAATAAGAAAACTAAAACATCATATTAACACATAATAATAATGCATATTGACACCAGATATATGTGGAAAACCATTAAGGGAGAAAACCATGATTTTATTATTGTTGTGATGCAAAGGAAAACTCCTACTCCTTATTACATCTGATTTTCTGTAGGCCCCAACTTATAGGAGACTGCTACTTCAATTTTTTGCATACTGCAACATGCAAAGAAGATCCAACTCCCATATGTTTTATGTAGGCTACAACCCACATGAGGCTCCTACCTCAACCAACTCCAACTGGATATCATCCTGAACTTGAAAGGAGTATACAATCCACTAATGCAAACAAGAAATAACAATGTGCTAGTTTACCTGTCATAAATTCTACATATCTCCATCTTCATTTTAACATCTTCTTCCCTTCAAATCTACTTCACACCACCTAAGTGCCAGGTAACTAATGCATAATAGTTGCATAATAGTTCTATCAGCTCTCCCTCAATCTTCCATTCTCTAACCTCTTTAATGCCTTCCAAAATCACATCTTTTATAAAGATAGTTTGCTGGTTGTTTGTATCCCACATAGGAATATGAAGTGAATAGGCTTTACTCTTAGCCTTCCTCTCATTCATTTCCAAACTCTTCATATCTTGAATATTAGAACATAAAAAAAATTAATCCATCCAATATTAATTGTATCCATGTGAAATCATTAAATGCATCAACCTAATGCCAAAATCAAATACTAATATTTATCATTGATGCATCACAACAATCTTTGCCTTTGCCTTGGATTTTTGCCTTTCCATCACAAGAATTCATCTCAATAAACCAATTTCACATCACAAATTGTTTTTCAATATAGCAATCTCTGCAACATTTTCAAAACATTTCGATGTATCATAACTCCTCCTTCTTCTCCTTTGTATTTATGATCTTGTTAATTAGTGTATACATTGACTTGTTGTTTCTCCTTTCCCTGTAGTTTCTCCTTGATTTTTCCCTATTGTTTCTCCTTTGCCTTTGTTTCTCCTTCATTCTTCCTTTTTATTTCTCCTTTGCCTATTGTTTCTCCTTCATTGTTCCTTGATGTTGCTCTTTTGTTGCTTTTTGCTCCTTGTGCTGCTCCTTTGCTTGCTTCTCCTTTGGTTTTCTCCTACATACCTTGCTGCTCCTGTTGCCTTGCAACTCTTTTCCTTCTCCTGCCTTGCTGTTGCATACCTTGCCTCCATTCCTTTATTTTTTCTCCTTTGCTTACTAATCTTTTGTTTTCCCTTTGCCACCAATGACAATAATTCCAACACAACTCATTTTTACCCTAGAGAGCTTGTAAAAGTGGGTAAACGTGGCATGGGGTCATTACATGCTAGTATCATAGTAGGTTCACAACACTGGACCTCTGGGTAAAAGAAAATTGTTATACAGGTTTATATATTTGAAGTGAATTCTCTATCATTATGGTTTCATGCATTGTAGATATATGCATTCTAATTATTGTTATTGCGTTTGCATGCATGATAGTAGTCTCTTGATATATTATATATCGTGCTAATCTAGACTAATTTGTGTAGATGTGATATCCCTCCCCCTGCCCCCTCCGAGATACACTAAAGTATGATTTTGATTATGTCTTCTATTTGGTTTATCTAACATGGTATGTTTGCAGGAAATAGAAGGCTAAAGATGAAGAGCATAATGTTGGATTACAGTTCACATGACTCCCCATACAGGCCTAATGTGAAATCAATGGAATGGGAAAAGTCAGTTGAGCAGTAAGGAGGAATACTATTTTTATCTAGAAGATATAATGAGTATGAGGGTAGAGATTAGAAGTTGCAAGGAAGATAATAACATGTTGATTGAGGTGCAAAAAATACTTGCAAGGGCTCAAGAAAAGAAAGCAGAATTTAATGTAGTGATTCTTCAAATCCTTTCAGACTTACAAAAGCAGGGATAATTGGGGATCATTCATGGAGATAGGCAGGAAGAGAAGACTAATGGGGCACATGGTAGTAGGTCTCATAGAAGACACATAATGGACAAAGATGATACAGTCAAAGGTGACAAATATTTGGATGCACCTTAGAGAAGGGGTAGTACTTACAGATTCTATTCTAGATCTCGTTCTAGGAGACATCATCACCATAACTGTCAACATATTTGTAAGAGTGAGAAACAATGTTTGTTAGAAAAGTTCAAGAAATCTAAGCTCCCTACTTTTGATGGAGAAATGAAGAAATCAAAAGATGCAAAAGCATGACTACTTGGGATAAAGAAGTTTTTTAGATTAAATGATTATTTAGAGAACATGAAAGCCGTGATAACTACCTTCAGTCACAAGGGAAAATAAGATATCTGATGGGAGGATGTAAAGCATGTCAGAGGCATTAAAGAAGAGGAGCTGATTTGGAAAGAGTTTGAAAGACTCTTCAAGATGAAGTATATGTCTGAAATATACTATGATGTGTTGGATACCTATACCAATAGGTTTCATATTTCATGATTGGCAAATTCAAGTGCCAAATATGCTCTACTTTGCTGCTACAAAGGTTCCATATTTGCAAGGAAAGACAAGGTGTG
Organism: Pinus taeda; assembly: GCA_000404065.3. Taxonomy (NCBI): domain Eukaryota; kingdom Viridiplantae; phylum Streptophyta; class Pinopsida; order Pinales; family Pinaceae; genus Pinus; species Pinus taeda. Next base: position 11,751 of record APFE030665808.1, read on the forward strand.
TACATGCCTTCATGCCTATTAAAGTTTTGATGGATGACCCAACAGTCTAACCTGGATCATGCCATGTTTTCAATTTTTGTTGTAGAATAGAGAAAGAAATCTGTCCAAACTGTTTAATCTTGGCAGATCAGTAGTTAGGCAGAGAAAACTAAGGTTCCCAACTGCTTAATCTGGGGCCTTGGAAGAAATAAGGGTAGGGCTAGATAGAAAATCAGAGCAAAAAAGCCAAGGGAAAAGAAAAGGCTCATCAAGGGTCTACAAGTCCAAATGCACCCTTCAAGAAGAAACAAAAAATGCTAGGCAAAATAGTTGGGTAGGTAGATGGGGTTGCAGAAGTGGTGTTCCTTCCAAGCTGAAATTTGCTAACCAAGTACAGGCAAAACAACACAGTGGAGCATGTCTAACTTCCCTTTTTCCCTTTGTTTACCACTCATTACTAACATCCCTTCACAAGTTGTGTACACAAGAGAAACTCAAAGCTTTATGTTGGTTCTTATGGCCTTTAGAAGCCACATTTCTTGTGCAAAGTTCTTTTCATTTTGATCTACTCTTTACACTAAGTTCTTGTCAAGAAAACTTAGTAGTACTGGTTCTCATTCACATTTTTCCCCCGTATTAACCTCTAACTCTATTATCTAGCTCCCTATGCTTCACTTCCCCTACTATTATAACACCATGGTGTATAATCCCTAAACAATGTATAAATATCCCCTCCTTGGCATTATAACCATAAGTTTCACTATTAGGGCATTGGATTAACATCTGGTTAAGCTCAAGAACCCAAGTCTAACCCCTTTTCTCTATCAGAACCTATCTACCTAGCCAACTCTCCATTTTTGCCTAAAAACCCTTGAAAAAACCCTTTTGTGCACCCTTATACCACTAAAAGCCAAAATATTTGATGAAATCCACCTTCCCCGCCTTATCCTAAGGTCGAGAGCCAGTATGCGCCTTTTTCATAAAAAATTCATTAGACCCGCCTATCCTAAGTTTTGCCCTTCATATGCCTTATGTGAAAAATCTCACAAAAAACCTTTGTTTTTCGCCTTTTCCTAATGTTGTCGGGTATATTTTCACAGAAGAAACATTGAAAAAACCATTGAAAATCATTGATAACCCAAAGGGTTCCGCCGGGCGCAGTTGCCGATACATATTATTATTTTAAACCGCCCGTTGACGTTATCCGCCATGCAGCTCGCTGGCCCGATATCCGTCCGATCAAGCCTTTCCTGATCGACGGTTGGCGTGGGTTTTGGAGGGGCTCGACATCCGACAGATAACCACCATTGACTTTATCCTTCGTGCAAAATCCCTTCCCGATAGCCGTCAGATCGCGTGCCTCAAATCCAACGGTTGTCGTGGATTTCGGAGGGGCCCTGATGTCCGACAGATATCGTCTGATATCTGTCAGACGATGATGTCACGCGGGATCCACGCGTCGCTCCCAAACTCCGTCGGAGCCCCCTCTGACAGATTCCTTGCCGTATAAGAGGGGGCCCGATATGAAGACACCTGTCCTTCTGCATCACCATCCCGTTGTCGCCTATGTCAGCGCCACGACCGCGCACCCTGTCCTCCATTCGTCCACCTGGCTGCCACCTCACCACCCCCGTGGACCGGTCTTTGGCCGCCACGTCACCTGATAACGTCCTGCTGACGTCATCCGACCCGGACCCACTTGCTGATGTCATGCTGACATCATTTTGACGATTTTACGTGTTTTTTAGCACTTTTTGTAAAAAACACCTCTGCTCTCTCTGCGTGCGCATTACGACGAACAATTCGCCAACCAAGTCCAGACCATCCACAGAGGTTCAGAGCATGCACCCAACTGCTGTTCCGTCCTGAGAAATTTGTTAAACAGGTATTTGTCCGTGAACCTCCCTGCAACCTGGTTTATTCTTTGTAAATTCTAAAAAACACCTGAACATGGTGGAAGCTTAAGAAATTACCATAAAACCAAGCATACCCAGCTACCCCTTGAAGAATTAACGGTCAAATTTCACTGGCAGAGCCATTTCGCACTAAATTTTTAGTAAAAACCCTTCTCCATTTGCGTAGTCGTGAACCACAGCCCATAACCTGCTCCTAATTATCAAAGAGAGGTCTGCTAAACACTGTAAAAAGCCTTCTCAGAGAGCCGAGCAGTATTCTATTCTGCTATAAATCTACCCTGCTACCCTGCATTCTTCTAAATCTTCCTCTCTCAGATAACACGTTCATCATTTGTCAAATAGCATTCAAGTAGACATGGACACTCCCAAGGCATCAGTAGCCCTCAATGTTACTCCCCTGAATGCCCCCTAGAGAGAGTTGGAGTGGCAGGATTTGGCAGACCTAGACTACCAAATCTCAGAAGACAGCCCATCTAAATGCAAGTTCCACATTCATCTGTTAAATGAGCTCAGAGCCAGACATAGAGATGGAACATATATTCTAGGCATTTGGGAGTCCTCCCTCCCAATCTTCAAGCTACCTCAGGTCAACCAGTTCCCTGACCTGATTCACTTATGTGCTATCTGCTATGACCCCATGCAGAGGGCTGTGCTTAACCCAGAAGGTGCAGTAGTGTTTCACACAACCCCTGAGGCCATCAGGGAAATGCTTTAGTTTAAAACCCAGAAGAAGTCGGTTCCCTTGTCCCTGTTGGACCTGATCAACCAAGGAGCCAAGATACTGATAGAAGCACAGATCCTAAAGCTGAATCAGTTATTCATCACAAACTCTGACACAGTGCTGCACCCTCCCATTTTTGATGGCTACCTAAATCAACTGGGTCTGGACCTGGCATATATGATTAGCTCAGTTTTTGGGTACAAATCACTAGAGTTTATTGAGGAAACTGTATTAGTGATGATGACAATGTTTTCCCCTCGCAAGACCCCTATTTGTTATGATTATGCTACATACATCTTAGACAAGATACATGAGCAATTTTTACACTTGTCCAGAGAGAAGGTGTTCAGATACACCTCATACATTTATCATCTCATTCTGTACTACCAACATGAGAAGTTCTCCTTTGAGATCAAGAGAACGGATGCAGCAGGCAACCCAAGGTCAGTAGTATATTGGACCTCAGTCTTCCACATCCTCGCATACTCTCCATACACATACTCTGAGTTCATAGACCTATTCATCCATCCAACTATGTCTCTCTTTTTAACCTCACCCCCTCCAAGACTGTCTGATGAGATGCAGAGGATTCTGCAGCTATCCAGTGCATACTGCATAGGGGATTGTTACTTTTACCAACACTTCACTGTGATCAGAATATATGGGTGTGAGTTGCGCCCATACAAATTGCCCAGGTATGTGCCTTGAGATGTTTGCTTAGAAATTTCGAAGGCAAATTTGGCAATGCCGATATG
>APFE030665821.1:0-29210 GCA_000404065.3 Pinus taeda
TGAGCAGTTTTTAGTGGAGAACTTCTGGGAGATGATGTAATTAGCTGACCTTGTTCCTTTAGGTAGTGAAGAAACACTTTTAGGGACTTAGGAGCCCTTAGTTTATGGACAATTTTTATTGGGGTTGCAATGCCCAAAAATGTCTATAGCAGTCAGGGATGGTGTAAGAAGTAAAAAGATGGCAATGAAAGTTTATACTCTTATCCCCATATCATCATGTCAAGGAGATTTATCCATTTGAAAGTATAAACATAAGCCAACATGGTTTGAAAATAATGAATCATTTTATGATGTGTCCAAAGAAGAGATTTTCAACTAGTCATTATAAAGATACACCATATCAACTTTTGAATGAAGATAACCATCAAAAGGATTCATAGGTCCTAATGGTATTGCCATACTTGTCTTTCCTTATATCAGGCACGAATCCATTCAAATGGTGTTTATTCACAATATAAAAGAAAAACAAGATGGCATAATGACCGTCCATTAAAGAATTCACAATTTTTCCTATTTAAAAAGACAAAAAGTGTTGTTCAATGGATTGAACAACATAATTTAATAGAAAAGAAGAAAAAAACACGCACAAGTGCTATTCAATCGATTGAACGGAAATTGTTCAATTTTTTGAACAACAAAAATCACAAATGTAAAAGTGATGTTCAATCGATTGAGCAACAATCATTCAATTGTTTGAACAAAAAAAATCACAAACGAAAAGTGTTGTTCAATCTATTGAACAACAATCATTCAATCATTTGAACAACAAAAATCATAATTGTAAAGGTGTTGTTCAATCGTATGAACAATAAAAATGCAAACATAAAAGTGTTGTTCAATTGATTGAACAGAAATCGTTCAATTGTTTGAACAACCAAAAATCACAAAAAATTAAAAGTGTTGTTCAGTCGATTAAACAACAATTGTTCAATCGTTTCAACAGCAAAACAAAAATTGCAAAATTGTTGTTCAATTGTTCAAACAAATAAAGAAACAAAAAAACACAAAAGTTTTGCTCAATTGATTGAGAAACACTCATTCAATTGTTTGAAGAACAAAATCAATAAAATGAAAATGTGTTGTTCAACCGATTGAACGTCAATCATTCAGTCGCTTGAACAACAAAATCAAGAGACGCAAATGTGTTGTTCAATCTATTGAACATCAATCGTTTAATAACTTAAAAAGAAAAATCAAGAGATGTGAAATTGTTGTTCAATCGATTGAACAAAAATCATCCAATCATTTGAACAACAAAAATCACAAATTGTAAATGTTTTGTTCAATTGATTGAACAACAATCGTTCAATCGTTTGAACAACGAAAATAAAAAAATGTAAAAGTGTTGTTCAATCGATTGAACAACAATAGTTCAATCATTTGAACAACAAAAGAAACAAAACATAAAAGTGTTGTTCAATTGATTGAACATCAATCGTTCAATCGTTCGAACAACAAAAATAAAAATTGTGAAAATATTGTTTAGTCAATTAAACAACAATCATTCAATCATTTGAAAAACAAAAAAAAAGACACAGAAGTGATGTTCAATCGATTGAACAACAATCATTCAATCAATTGAACAACAACCATTCAATTGATTGAACAACACTTATCAAGCACAAAAAGCAATAAAAATTCTCATATTTACATGGTAATGCCTATTCTTAATTGAAATAAATATAAAACAATATATACATTATTTACAATTTTAAAGAAATCTCAGTTTTTTGAAAGAAAAGTTTCTCGGTCACCACTCCCTGCAGCTAAGATTTCCATGGAGGGCTCCTCGCGTACCTGCTTGAAGAAATATTCCTTGGTGAGTGGTTTGTAATAGAGGCACACTCGGTGCCCGTTCACCTTAAAAGAATGGCCAGATCTGTCAAGGGTAGCCAAGGTAAGAGTACCATTGATATGCACTTCTTGAATCTCATAAGGGTCGAGCCATCTTGTTTGCAACTTGCCCGGGAAATCCTAGAATCTAGAGTCGTAAAGTAGTGCCCATTCCCCTTTTTGAAACATGTTCTTATTGATAAGGCTATCATGCCATTTTTCCCTTTGTTTCTAAATAATTGTAGTCCGTTGCAAAATAGGCAGTCAAACCTCGTTTAGCTCGTTGATCTGTCAGGGTTGCTTTGTCTGGGCTTTTGTTAGATCCAACCCCACTTCCTGGGCTGTTCTTAGAGTCTTTATTTCAAATTCGATCAGAAAAATAGGTTCTTTGACAAACACGAGCTAGTATGGAGAGTATCCAGTAGTAATCCTCCAAGTTGTGCAATAGGCCCACAAGGCCTCTAGCAGTCTAGTAGCCCAGTGTTGTCGGTGTGTTGAGGCTGTCTTGGTCAGAATCACTTCAATGACCTTATTGGTGCTTTCAACCTACTCATTCTCCTGTGGGTGATACAGGAAAGTGATATTATACGTAATATGATGATTTCTTAGAATGGCAGTAATCTTGTGTGCTACGAATTTCCCTCCCCCATCTGTGATCACTTCTCACAGTAAACCATACCGCACAAATAGCCCAAAAAGGAAATTAATCATAGCTTCCTCTCAGTCTCTTGGTAAATCTATTGTTTCCACCCTTTTCTTCACATAATCCATGGCAACTAGTATGTAGGCCTTCTGATTGGATGGTGGATGGAATGGGCCCACAAAGTCCAATACCCAATGCACGAAGGGTTATATGGCTAGTTGGGGTTGTAGAGGAATTCCATCAGATTGGCTAGGTCATCCCATCCTTTGGCAGCTATCACAAGCCTGCGCATATTTCTTAGCATCCTTAAAAATAGCAAGCCAATAATAGCCCATCTGTAATACCTTATGCCCTATCCTTCGATTTGTGAAATGTCCCCCATAGGACTCGTCATTGCAATCCCTAAGGATGTCATAAATCTCATCCTCGCGGATTCATCTGCATATACACATGTCAGCCCCTGTGTGAAAAATATATCCACCTATCCAAGAGAATCGAGTGTTGCATTGAACGATCAGTTTCCTCTCTCTTGTCATCAAATGCCTAGGTAGATACCCTACTACATGATAATTTTCCACTTTTGTGTACCATGGTGCCTTGACTTCCATGGAAAAGAGATGTTCATCTAGAAATTGGTCATCTACCACCAATGGGTCATTCACCTTCTGGATTCGAGATAGAAAATCAGCAACTGGGTTTTCCTTCCCTGGGCGATCCTTAATAGTAATGTCGAACTCCTGCAAAAGAAATAGCCACTGTGTTACTCAACCATTTGCGATAGGCTTATTAGCGAGATACTGAATGACAGAGTGATTGGTGTACAGAAAGACTTGGTAGCCAGTTATATAGTGTCTAAATTTGTTGATTGCACAAATAATAGCTAAGAACTATTTTTTGTTAACCTTTCAGGGAACAGGGGAGAAGTGATTGTAAGTTTTTAAGGGTCTTCATGCTAATCTATCTCTTCTCCTTCCTTTAGCTCGGTGCTAATTACAGGTGGTGGTATATGTATAATTGGGGTTTCAATTTCGATTGAAGGTTGGTCCCTGTTTTCCTTAGGAGTGATGATATGCCTTGACCTCAATCTGAGTTCATTACATTCTTTCTGCTTAATCTCATAACCTGAGCTTTCAATAATATGCACCAACTAGACCGGTCTGTTATTAGGATTTAGATTCGACTGAGCTGGAAACTGAGGGTGTAGAAGAGGTTGAGGATTTTGTTGTAACGTATACAAAGATGATAGTGCAAGTTGAGGCTAAGGACCTGTCCCCATTGGTGCATTGTATATCCCCAGCAGTTGCTGCCAATTTGTAGACCAGTTCAGATTTTGAGAGGTGGAGGGAGGCCATTGGGATTGATAGGGATTGCCTTGCCAAACAGGACCAAAAGGTGAATTTGGCCAGCCATTACCCAGAAAGGATTTCATTGGCCAGGATGTCATAGGGAATGGTTGGGTTTTCCAATTTGGGTAAGGTGATTAGCCTTGCCATGCTACCCCAAGGTTCTGTTACTGATTAAAATCTGAAGAAGGAAAGAACTAGGATGTGTCTTGTGACATACCTATGGGTTTAGCCTGCCACTATTGATGTTGGTTCATTAGATATACCAACTCTGTTTCTTCTTATGCTTCCTTGAATGCTACTTTCCGCCCACAATAATGGAAATTGTTTAGTGGCATGATCTTTATTACATATAGCATATGTCTACACCATGTCTAATGGGAATTCCTATTGGTTGTGCTTCTTTGGACAATGTGGACAGAAGATGGCCAAGTTTTGTTCTACTTGTTAGCTTCCTGCTACAGCAGGTTATTCATTTTTCATGATTGGAATTTCATAGGCCAAATATGTCGTACTTTGCTTGCTGCAATGCTCCATATTTTCTTAACGGTCTCCAAGTGAAGAAGGCTACTTCAAGTTCATTCAATTGCCTTCAAATTTTGTAAAGTTATCCCGGTATCGCCATTTTTCAGTTAAAGGGAGGTCCAAACAGTTTAAGAGATTGTAAATCTGTCCAAACAGTTTAATCTTGGCAGATTCTTAGATAGGTAGAGAAGCAGAGGAGCCCAACAGCTTAATCTGGGCTCTGGAAGAAATAAGGGTAATATATAGATAGGAAAGCATCAAAAGAAAAATGAATGACGGGTTTGCAAGTCTAAGTGCACCCCCAAACAAAAGAAGAAAAAATGCTAGGTAAGTAGGTTGGGTAGGTAGTTCTGAGGTTGTTGAATCCTAAATTGCTGACTAGTTCCAGGTTTTCAGGTGTCATATCATTCAGGACATAATCAGCAAGAATTTGTATGAAAGAAGCTCAAAAGAGGTATAACTGACTCCCATTCTCTGTTTTCCCCAATCAGTAACTAAATTCCCCAAAAGAGGTCAAGATCTGCTTGACACCTCTTAAGTTCCATCATCTTCATAACACTGGCTTGAGCAAAGATCTGCTTTACTCAAAGTTGTTCCATATTTTCTCTTAAGTATGGTCCTACCCCCTTGTAACAGCCTAAGCTCTCCTGAACTTAGCACTTTCTTACCATCGCCATATTAACCACTAACATTATTTTTTAGCTCCCTATTCTTCCCATCCCCTTATTAATATTAAGTAAAATCCCCCTACGTAATATCCCTCGCCCTGGTTGAAAAATAAACATAAGTAATCCTGGGAATTGCTCAGTTTATCTGAAACTTAGCAAGAATCCTTGACCTCCAAAACCACCTCCCAGATACAATGGACTCCTTCCAAAGTATAAAATCCCTCTGAGGCAATCAAACCCCTTCCGAAACCTCAAACGCCCTTCACACCCACTTACTTGCTCTTTCCTCCCAAAACTTACACTCTACAGAACCTTAAAGCCAGATCGCATCGCAACATCGCACTTTCCTCTCCATGCAGGTTATCACCCATCTGTCACCTCCCGACGCGATATTGCAATATCGGCGGTTGGTGGTCGCAAGCACCGAGTGTCCAACTCAAGCATCCTCTGTTCCCCGCCAATGCGATATTGCGATCGCATCGCAGTTTCTTCATCGCATTACCTCCAGTATCAGCACCTCACCACGTCGCTCTATACCAGGGACCCACCACAGCTAACGTCATCTTCCGTACAGCCGACGTCATGATAACGTCAGCAGCCAGAAAGCCGAAACTTCGCGCAGGAAGAAAAATTGCACTTCGGAGCTCCAGAACAAGAAATAGAGGCAGTTTTCGATGCGCGATTAGCACGAAGCGCTAATCGCGCATCGCTATGGGAAATAGGCCATCTCGAGGAATCTTCGGGGAATCTTCTGATTTCTTAGTCCATTGCGCGCCGAAAAAGCCCGAAAATCGCCCGATCGTGCCTAAATGATCCGGTTTAAAGACAACAGCAGATCAATCACAGAGTTCAAAGTGTATCAGATCAAATCATCAGGCATCAAGCGTGTCAAAGAGTATCAGTCGACGGCGGAAGCCATCAATGTAGCGGCAAAGAGTATCAGCGAATATCTTGAGCAGCGGCCCGAAGTAGGAGAAAATTTAATATCTTCCAGCAGATTCATAGAAAGAGGGTGAAACTACTTGAAGCTCTCAAACCATAATTATTGCACATTTAATTCACACCAGAGCCGAACTGCATTTCCCGAAGCACAATCATTCCAGCAGCACCGCATCTGGTCCCCAAGGGCCACCTCGTCACCTATTCCGATACAGCTGCCCCCAGCGCAGCCAAAAAAGATTTACTTGCATTTAATTCCAGCAACACTTAGATTTTTGAAGAGTTCTCTTAGAAGACCTGTCGAGGTCACGTGTAATGATGTCTTTCCGATATTTTGCTTATAAATACCACCCTGAGCAATGTTGTGAGGGGTTGGTTGGTTGGTAGTAGTTGTTGGTCAGTCTTCTTTCCAGCATTTTCTCCGAGCAGAGACTCACACTGTAAATGTCATAATTTCCATAATCAAAGATTGTTGAAAGCATGGATTGCGAAACTACTTGATGTTTTCTCTTGGCCAAGGAATGATCACGGAATTCCTGTGCTTCTACATGATCCAATAAGTGTTCCTCTCCTTTGTTTAATTTTATGTTTTTTGCCACCACACCGCCTTCTAAATTGCAGGAAAAAAGAATAGCTTAAGATTTGTTTCATTACACCTTAAGTTCAATTTCTGCATTTGTCAATGTTTTCTTCAGAAATAGTTATGAGCATGTATTCTTAAATGATCTTGTTTACGCTGTTTCTTTCACATATGAGTGCATGTTTAGGAATTCTTAACTGCTCCTAGATCCCATTCATCCATTTCCCCTCTTTGTCAGCATGATGAAATGATTCTCCTTTGCCTTTCATCCCTGATGTCCACTCCGTACTTTCAGCAGTCAGAAAATTGTATCCTGTCTGGCTATCCCGCTCTGTATCCCCTTGTGACCAAGAAAACGCTTGCAAGCCTCAACCTGTGACTCCATTCCCAATGGTTCGAAACTTATCACTCCTTACCTTGCCTCTCTGTTCGAGAATCCTACCTTCTTTCCAATCATAATCAACACTCCCTTGAAGTCAGAAAGCTAGCCTAAAATCATCAACTAAGGTTGAATCGAAAGGAGAGAGACCTCTCCGATTGCCGGTGGGCTAGAACCTGCAATCAGAAGATTGGTTTGTGGTTACCTTGGTCGTATCCCTATTAGGAGCCTAGGGACAACCTGAGTGATAACACCTCCCAAGGGTCGAATTAGTGGTCTACATATTGGAGCAAACTTATTGGTGGAAGTTAGGGTCAAACCCACGACCCACTGCATACAAACCTCACGCCTTAACCGTCTACCCTACATAATGTTTATTAACCATATAGTTTGCGGTGTATATTTAATGTTTAAATGTTTGAAGGTTGGTGATTAGGGTAGAGCCAGCCCTTCCCCCATGTGAGCATAATGAAATAAATCACAACTGTTTATATTAACACGACATCTATCCACCAAACATCAAATCATTCCATATGTGAACGAGACATAACCACGATGGTCAAGGTAACGGACTCCTCCAAACTGCAAAATTAACTCACATGTGAACACCACAACCTAAACCATCACGTAACTCAAACAATTCCACTCCAACATTCAATGTGACGGTTATCGCATGTGACCAGGTCTAAAAAACTGTCGAAGATTAGAGTTGTTTAGCGCTAATCTCGTTTTAACATTAATTAAGCGCAGTTTAACAACCAGTTAATCTGAGCTTAAACTGGTGGTGATTTTGGCAATGCCCCCAAATTCGGGCATGCCATCAAATTTAGCGAAATTAATTGGATATGTTCTATAATTAGAAGAGAAAGTGTAGGAAAACACTGATTGAGCTCCAGAGGAGTCAATTTTCGACCAAATTGAGCTCAGAAAGAGGTATTCTTAGCTAATTTGGACATTCTTAACACATTGGTGCAGGTATTAGTAGCCATAAAGCTTTGTAAACAACATTTTTGCCACATTGAGCTAATAAGACGCCTAAGCCATGGAAGCTAGACCAAGGAGATGTAGCCTAGGAGGGGTGAACTCCTTCATCAAAACATTGTGTTAATGTGTCTCTTTGATGGTTTGCTACACTGTGAATATTTTTTGTTCAGTATTTTTTTCTGAAGTTATTTTTCTCATGAATATATTTTTAAACTTAAGGAAATTTACCTAATTGTAGGCACAAACAGCTAATGAAACCTCATCACAAGAAGCAATAAGAAAGCACATACATATAAATCTGTAATTGCTATTAGCACAGAAAAACTAATCATACAAAAACAGATCACAGGCACAGGTTCCACAACCAAAATTAGCAGTTGACTTCAAGCATATTACCTTTGAGTTTGAAGCAAAGGATGTTCATCCTTTGGATCATATGGACATGGATAGGAAAATAGGAGAAATGGTCTACTCAACCTTCACAAAGACTACCCTCACTGCTTCTAAACTACATCTTTCTTTGAAAAATGTTCAATCTCAGCTTAAACTGGAGAAAGTTTGCTCTCTTGCTAAAGACAACATAATTAAATATTTGGAGGAAATGGTGATTAAAGAAGGTTTTGGTCTTGGTAATTCAAAATCCATGGAGGAGATAATTAAGAATAATAATGTTGATATAACATCTCTAAGGAAGCAATAAAGTTGCCTACGACTGAAGATCCCCAAGAAAAGGAGTTAGGAGAGACAGAGTTACTGAAAAAAGAAATGTTGAAACTACTAGTGGAGCAGAGTGCACAGATCAAGGATATGGATGCATAGATGGAAAAGTTGATCAAAAATAAGGAGAAAAGTTCACAACTTGTAGTAGTTCCTCTTGATGAGTGCCTATTTCATCCCTACTTTAGATAGATATTCCTACAGTAGACACAACAGCAGGAATATCCTCTTTTATAGTACTTCCCACATCAACTGCATATGATTCAATTAAGTTGTCCCAATCCCTGGAAAAAATGTCTATACAGGGAGAAGAAATAAACAAGTTGAGATAGGATGTGAAGACCTTACAGGAGCAGAATACAAGATATGAGAATTCCCTCCTAAAAAAAGTATAGAAATCCCATACACATTCCTAGAGATTGTAGCAGATGGAAAAGGATACTACCATGGGTAATACACTGGCCCACGTCAAAGAAAACATTTGGAAATGGATCAATGAAGATATGACAGATATTTTGCCTTCAATACAAATCATATTTGAGCAACGGGAACTGATTGAAAGATATAATGAAGCCATTGAAGAAGTCAAAAAACAGTTGGGTGACAAACCCAGTGAAGTTACTAAGCTCATCAAGTTCCTCAACTCCAAAAATAAACAGGAATTAGAAGAGATGGAGATTGAAGATAGAATAGAAACTATACTAGAGGTCAAAAAGGTGTTGACTACGAGAAATTTGATGAGGTAGCTTGAAGAAAAGTGACATATTCTGGACATTGGTGTACAGAGATTCTTCAACAAGATGGAAATCCTCTACGGAAAAGGACTTCCCAATTTATTAGTAATAAATGATCAACTTAGTACGTGGTCCAATTACAGTGATAAATTGATGAACAAGGCTAAAGACAGTTCTAACGTTATAGGAGGAAAAATCAACATGACAGAAAAGCATTCTTGGAAGTGTTGGCATATGACCTAGATATTTAGTATGAAATTAAACACATATTTCTTTCTAAACTGTATTTTGCAAAATACGCTGAAGTGGATGAGGTTTACAGAAAGTTAATAAAGACAACTATCCCTAGTAAGCAGCATTGGGATAAATTATGTGAATTACTGGAGTAAACAGTGGATTTGGTTGTACAACCCAGCATCAATAGCACAGAAGGATTCAAAGGGCCAAACAGTCAACAATTCCACAAATTTAGTGCCAGCACTTCAGATAGTTCAAATTTTCCTAAATTTCTGTAATAAGTTAGATAGATTTAGTTTAGGAATTCCTAAATACATCCTAGTCAGTTTTGAAAGGATTTTTTTTAAATATCTTATAAATACTTCTCTTTTAGAAGTGTCAAGGGTTGATTTCGTTACCTTCGTGGTTTTCTTCGGCAACCTCAGAAAATTACAGAGTGCTAACATTCTGGCGACCATACTAGGGAATTAAAACAATCCTTCATTTCATTTTCATAACGTTAACTTCACTACTTTATAAAAAAATATTTCAGGAAGAACAATGATTCAAATTTTAGAAATAAAGGATTAGAGATTGTTCTTCACTTTTATGATCTAGCTCCAAAAAGAATTCACAGCAGATCTCATCCGGATCCAAAACCACCCGAAATTCTAGGTGATCCTGAAAAGATACTAAGGAAGAGAAGTTTAACTGAAAGTCAAGGAAGTAACAGCCCCCTTTCTAGGGAAAATTCCCTTCCTGAAAACCTCGATACCATACAAGATATTCAGTTTGACTTACCATTTGAACATAATCTATTCAGGACCAAATCTGAAAGTTTTGTTGATCAGACAGTAATTGGTGAATCTGTTCTGCAGCACTACAAACCTGTAGAGCCATTTATTGAACCTGATTTGGATTAGCAAGCCCTCAGAACTTTGACAAATTGCAGGATCTTGTATCAACACTTGATCAAGTTGTGCATAAAGCCTATATTCAACAATCTGTTGAACTTTCTTCTCTTACTATTACAACATCATCTTACTCTTCCTAATCAGTTCATCCTACATCAATTGGCCCCACCCCTTCCATAATTTCTACTACTCATCCAATAGTATCACAAATAGTAACCCAACCTATTCCCGCAAATCCTATATCTTCAGTTCCCTTAAGACCATGCATTGTTCCACCCAACATGGTTGCTCATTATGCCCCCCTGGTTTTTCCTGCCCAGTTGCATGATATGCCCCAAGATTATCAAACCTGAATTCCCTAATTTGATATCACTGATGCTATCAATGCACAACAACACATATATAAAATGAACAACATTTTCGATCTTCATGAAGTAGATGAGAATGATGTAAAACTGAGGCTTTTTACCCAGATTTTAGGTGGAGAAGTAAGAAAATGGTCCAAAAATTTAGCAGCAAGTATTATAGTTGGCCTTGTTATCTTTCACCAATATTTCCTAAATAGGTGGGAAACAAAAAATAGTCCTCTTCAAATCCTTAATGAATAGAAAAACCTTAAGGGATGACCTAATGAAACTATAGAAGAAAACTGTGATAGATTCAATAAAGTTTACAATGCAATTCCAGCTGCCATTAAACCTCCCCCTGGCTTGGCCCTTATACTTTTCCCAGAAGGATTTGATGTTGATATGGAATATCAACTAAGAGAAAGATATCCCACTACCTTAAAGGAAATGCAAGATAACGCACTCAAAGTTGAGGCTAATTTATTAGCCAAAAAATAAAAACTAAAAGTTGACAAAAGGGTTACTATCAAAGAGGAACCTTCATCTTCTTCTACCACTAATTATAATATAGACAGTCTACTTAGAGCTGTGGAGAAAATTGTGGATAGAATAAGCATTACTAATAGGGATCCTCCTAGAGAAAACCAAACTAGTCAAATCAGAAACCCAAATTTTAAAAGAAACCAACCCTAGATCAAACAAAGGGACCCAAAAGGTCCAGATCAGTAGGTAATTCCTCCTTTCCAAAAGAACTACACAGATGAGGAGGAAAATATAGTTGCTGATATGGATGATATTCAAATATATTTAATGGGAGTAAATAATAATTATTCTACTTTTCTTACTTAAAAAGAACAATACCTTTTTCTACTATCCCAGGATGAAATAGAACCTGAAGAATCAGAAGAGTATAAAAAAGGTTTTGAAACTGCAATTATGGAAGTCCATAAGCAATACAATCTGAGGAGTAGGAGAACACCTAATACTCCAACTAAAAATTCAGTTGATATACTTTCTAAGAAGAACATTGAGATTCTTGCTTGAAAGAATAATGATGTTCCAATCCAAAAAAGACCTAACATTGTAGTCAAATCAACTCAAACAAATGATCCCTCCACTAGCCAGAAAAGAGACATATCCCAAAAGGATTTGGATGATAAACATGAGGGTATCAATTTAAACAAAACTCAAACATCATTTAATATAGAATATGAATTGGAAAAGGTCAAAATACCCATTCCTCTAACAAAACCGATGAACAACACTGCATACAGATCATAAATAATGAAGGCTTTAAGCATAGGAGAAAATATTGATACAGCCAATGTATCAAATGATCAACCAGAAATATTGTTTGGCCCAGAATTCGAGGTAAGCTCCAAGATGGAGATGTACCTCCATTTTACATTATCTTAAACATTCATGATAAAATCTTACACAATGTTATGCTTGACTCAAGGGCCTCTCACAATCTCACGCCTAAGGTAATCATGGAAAAAATGGGATTATATGTCACTAGAAGATACAAAGCTCTGTATTCATTTGATTTCAGTCAAGTAAAGTGCCTTGGAAGTATTAAGGATTTATGTGTCAACCTAGTCCAAACACTAGCCAAAAGTATGGTAATGGACATAGTCCTTGCTAACATACCTCCTAAATATGGCATGCTACTTTCTCGTTCGTGGGGAGCTAAACTATAGGGAACCCTTCATATGGATATGGCCTATGCTACAATTCCATTATTTGGCTAGAATATGAGACTTTATAGAGGGAAAAACTCATGTAATTCATGGTCACAACTCAGGAGAGACCTAATAATTATCCCTTATTTTTTGTTCATTCCAATCTTGACTCATTTATTCAGCATAATGATGGAAATTCACAGGAACAAGTTCCTAATCAGCACACTACAGTATGCCACACTGAGGAATGCCAAACATTAATCAGTGAACATGATAACTAAGATGAAGCTTTATGGAATTTGAATTTTGATGGATCTGTTAGTAAATAAGGGTTAGGATCGGGCGTATGGGTTTCAAATTCAAAAACTAATCACACAAAGGGACAGTCCTATAAATTGAATTTCCAGTGTTCTAATAACATAGCAGAGTACGAAGCCTTAATATTAGGATTGCATCTTTTAAAGAAACTGGGTGTTAAAAGAATTTCCATTCATGGAGATTCTGAGTTGGTAATAAAAAAAATTAGAGGAGAATATTCTGCTAAACATCCAAGGATGAGAGCCTATAGGAATTTTGTGTTGGATTTTCTAGAATATTTCATTGAATATATTCTGTATGTGGTTTCTAGAGATCAAAACATCCTTCTTGATGGTCTTGCTACTTCAGCTAGTACTTGTAAATTTCCATTTCCTCCTACTCGCCAATACATTGTTGAAGTAATGAATAGACCTACTGTACCTGATAACATTAAACACTGGCAGGTTTTTGGAAATGATGCCCAGATTGAGACTTTTTTGCAGTCTAAAGATGAGTTTGAAGATGCTTATATAGATACATAAAATTATTTAGAAGATATTGTACAAAATAGTGTGAATAAATTAGAATTGATAGAAATAGATCAAGAGAAACAAGAAACAGAAATTTTAGAGATGAAAGACAATGTTTTGCCTAGAGGATTAGCTCCATTAGAAGATTTGTTTGACTTCAATGATGTAGCTAAGAATTAAAATTGAACCTATTGGAGCTAGAGTTGAGGAATGTAATATTGGAACTCAACAAGAACCTAAGATAAGAAAACTATCCAAATATATATCCTCAACGAAAAAGCTAAAGTACATTGAATTGTTCAAAGAATTCATAGATGTCTTCACCTGGAGTTATGAGGATTTAAAATCCTATGACACCAACATTATACAACATAAGGTTCCCTTAAAAGAAGATCATAAACCTTTTAAGAAGAAATTAAGGAGAATCAACCCAATGCTTATGCCTCTTATTGAAAAATAGGTTAAAATAATGTATGATGCCAAGATCATAGTGCCATTAAGATATTCCAAATGGGTGTCTAATTTAGCTCTAACTAGGAAAACGACTAGAGAAATCGGACTCTGTATTGATTTCTGGAATGTCAATAAAGCCCCTTTAAAAGACAATTACCCTTTGCCCATGATGGACCAAATTTTGCAGAAGGTGGTTGGATCTAGCACAATTTCCCTTTTAGATGGTTTTCTAGGATATAATTAAGTCTTAGTACACCCTGAAGACCAAGAGAAGACAGTGTTTACTACATGCTGGGGCACTTTCATGTATGTGAAGATGCATTTCGGTCTAATGAATGTTGGTTCCACTTTCCACAAAGCGATGAACTTTACCTTTGTGGATGAAATGGGTCATTTTATAGTCATATATCTTGATGACATCACTGTTTTTTCAAAAACAGATGAGGAGCACTTAGTTCACCTAAGGAGAGTCTTTGAAAAATGTAGGAGATTTGGAATTACCCTCAACCAATATATATATATATATTAGATATATAATATATATATATATATTATATATATATATATATATATATATTATATATATATATATATTATATATATATATATATATATATATATATATATATATATATATATATATATATATATATATATATATATATAAATATATCTGGTTTACAAGAAGGAAAAATGTTGGGACATATCATTTTAAAGGAAGGAATCAAATAGATTCCAACATAATTGAAGCTATATTAAAAATAAATCCACCTAGAAATGTAAAGGAAGTTCAATCTCTCATTGGACAGATCAATTTTCTGAGGAGATTCATTCCTAATCTAGTAGAGATTTTAAAGAATATAACAAATATGTTGAGAAAAGACACTGAGGCAAAATGGAACACTGAAGCTAAACAATCATTTGACAAGGTAAAACAAGCTTTAACTCAAGCTCCTGTATTGATTAGTCTAGATTTTACAAAAGATTTTCTTATTTTCTCATTTGCCTCTAAGCATACTATTGTTGCAGTTCTCTTACATAAAAATAATGAAGGCCATGAACAGCCTATTGCTTTCTTTAGTAAATCTTTGAGGGATGCTGCATTAAAATATGGCATCATGGAAAAACAAGCTTTTGCCCCAGTAAAAGAAATAAAATATTTTAGAGTGTATATCCTCCATTCACATATAATCTCCTTTGTTCCAAATGCAGTGGTAAAAGACATACTAACCCAAAATGATCCTGATGGGAAAAGTGGTAAATGGATTGCCATTATCTTAGAATATGACATTGAAATCTGACCTACCAAACTCATTAAGGGTTAGGGGTTAGTAAAGTTAATGGTTGAATCTAATTTGCATGCTTTGGATATAAATTTCCTAGCAATATTCATTGAACTAGATGAGCTGGCGACTCCAAAGGTAGCAGAAGATTTTTCTACCTCCCCCTAGTATACACACATTGTTTTTGCTCTACATCATTTACAAGCTCCTCCTAGTTTAACTAAAATGAAAGCTAGATTTATTAAACTCAAAGCTATGAAATTTCGTATTTTGGATAAAAATATGTATTCAAAAGATGCCAGTGGAGTTTTACTAAATTTTTTTGTTGAAATATGAAGCAGATAAAGTGATGCTGGAATTTCATGAAGGAGACTGTGGTGAACACTTGTACTAGAAAACTACTGCCAACGAGATCCTGAGAGCAGGTTTTTATTGGCCAAATTTATTTTCTGATGTCCAAAAGAAAGTCACCTCATGCTACAAATGCCAAATATTTGAAGGCAAAAGTAAACTATTGCCTTTACCATTAAATCCCATATCTATTGAAACTCCTTTCCAACAATAGGGCCTTGAAGTTCTAGGATAAATTCACCCTTCCTCTTCTACCCAACATAAATATATTCTTGTAGCCACTGATTACTTTACAAAATGGATAGAATACATACCTACTAGACAAGCCTCTAATGCAGTAATCATTAAATTCCTAAAAAACAATATACTTTCAAGATTTGGATGCCCTAGGAAAATCATTATAGATGATGTTGCCGCATTTGGGTCAAAGAGGATGGTAGATTTTTGCAACAAATATCAGATAAATTTGGGACATTCTACAGCCTATTACCCTCAGGGAAATGGACTTGAAAAATATTCCAACAAGAGCTTGGTTAATATTATTAAAAAGTTGTTGCAAGATAACCAGAAATCATGGCACAATAAGCTTGTAAATGCATTATGGGTAGACAAACTTACTACCAAGAAGTCAATTGGCATGTCTCCATAACAGCGAGTTTATGGAATAGATGTTGTTTTTCCAACCTTGTTCGGAATTCCTGTTTTGAAATTGCTTCAATAATTGGAGGTTGAACCAAATTATCTACAAAGGAGAATAAATCAAACAATTCATTTGCAGAAGTCAAGAGAGGAAGTTCACAACAGAACTCAGTTGATGTAGAAAAGCATAAAGAAAATATATGACAGAAGAACTAAAGCTAATGATTTTCATATCGGCCATCATGTTCTAAAATGGGATTCCATAAGAGAATAGAAAGGAAAGCATGGTAATTTTGATTCTTTGTGGATGGGACCTTACATTATTCCTGCTTACAGGGGTAATAGTGCATTTTTTCTGAACGACATGGATGGAACAGAGCTACCTAGAGGATTTGTCAATGACAGGATGCTGAAACGTTATGTTCTTCAAGAATAAAAGTAGTTTTAATCACACCCATTTTATATATCATTTAATTTGTACTATCATGATTGGGTAGCTTATGTCTGAAAGTTGAAGCCCATGGAGAAGGCCTTAAGCTTTTAGTCATTTTTTGACCATAACTACAACAACCACAAAAAATCAGACGTAGTAAAACACTAAAGATAAGGATTCAAGACTACTAGTCTACTATTCTTGACACCTCACAAGAAGAGTGTCATCCCCAGTTGGAGCCATTGTTAGGGTCCTATAACTTATAGGAACACATGATGATTGAATGATTTCTTTTAGTATTTCAGATTGTAAATAATATTGCATACTCCAAATGATTTAAAAAAAAAAAGATAGAAAAATGAAAAGAGGGTATATAAATAGAAAATTTTGGAAAAGAAAAAGAAATGATAAAAGAACCCCACAAAAAAATGAATAAATGTAAAAGTGATGCCAATTGAAGTGCCAATGATAGTCCAATAATTTTGTAGAGAATAAATTCATGAAATTGTGTGCAACTTGTTTAAAATGCCGCAATACATTTTTTTGTTTGAAACAGACAGTTTATTCATGTTTAAACAAATATCAATTTATGTCAATTAGATTAGAGGGAATAAATTATCCAAATAGTGTAATCTTAGATGAGATTAGATAGGTAGAATAGGTGAATAAATTAATCCAACACTTTTATCTGGATTAATGTAGTTGGTAGATTAGTTTAGTTGTTTGAATAGATATTTTTAGTCCTTTGAATGACGAAATTAAACAGGGTTTGCACTTTTAAATAAACCCTAATTAGGTTTAGTTAGATTACTTTAGGAAAAAGTGAAATTTATCGCATTAAGAGATTTTTGTAATATGTTGATTTGTCCAAAGTTAGAACTTAGTCTAAAGAGATATCCGCTTGAGATATGATGTGGGACCACTGATGTTAAACTTCGTACACCTCCCCGCGCCCAATCATGATCTCGTTTTAATCCAACTTCTTTAAATCCTTTTTGGACCCTACCCTTCCCCCCCCCCCCCCCCCCCGTTATAATTTCTCTTTAACAGCAGGGGGGGGTCTGAAAAGAAATTTCCCCGTCGTTATGTGTCCTTTCCTCGTTATTTCGGACCCCCTTTCTCTAATACCATAAACTACCATGATACCCTCCAAAAGATGTTTTCTTCGCTTCTGCCACAATTTGAATTCCCGCCAATGTTCACCTACCACATCGCTGCTACACCACCACTCCCCTACTCCCACATATACCTTCTGCATATCACTTCCCACCAATGGCCCTGCGCCTCCATCCGCTTATCCCTTATTGCCATGTTGACGACCATTATACTTTTATGTTGTGGCTCAATCCCATTTCCTTCATCCCGCCGCTGAGTAAATGACCCTGAAAAATCGATTATCTAATGGTCCCACTCCATTTGATAACTATAAAGCTCTGCTTTATCTTGCAATCACATCCCTTTCTCACTTTCCTAATGTTACAGTGATCCCAAGTCCTCTACTTTCTTGCCTATTAGCAGCTGTTTACAGAGGAATTACATCCTAGCTTTCTCGCGCAAATTAACAGTACTCCTCTGCAAATTTCGCATGTCTCCCTTTCCAATTTTCATTATTCTACCACGATGGCCCCAAAAATTGCCACTGTGGTAAACCCCATGCTTGCTCCCCCGATGGATTTAGACCACATACCCCTAGCTGACCGAGACTATAAAATTTTTTAGACACAATTTGAATTCGACCTCTTCGAATTATGTTGTTGGTTTCGTGATACTTACCTTAACCAATCTGACGAGATTAACCTCTTGTAGTCTAGACTACCCCTGTTCATCTTCCCACGGTCCTACCATTTCCCCGAATTCTTCCTCAAGTGTCATGCCACTTATCTCTCAAGTAAGAGGGCTTTTATATCCCCTAATGGTGAAATCCTTTTCACCATTACCTCTGAAAGTATAAACCAAATGTTGCATGTCCCCTACGGTGACTCCCTCACTCCCTTTTCCCTTGAGGCTCTCAAAGAAATCTATCATGAACTCACCTTTCCCTAGAGAGCCAAAAATTTTGAGGTCTTCCAGCGAGTAGATTCTCAACTCCCTAAGAAGAATCCCCCATTATCTCTCTTCTATTTTCCCTCAAAGAACTAAACAGATTATCTATCTTGTCCTATCTACTTGGTTACTCTTCAGATGAATGGGTAGATGAGCCTATTTTAGTCTTTTTATCAACTCTTTCTACAGAAGAAGGACTATCAGTCACCTTTGACTATGATCACTTCCTTGTAGATGTAATTCATGAATAATTCCTTTAGTTTTTAATTGAAGGAATGTTCAGATATTCTTCCATTCTTATGTGCATGTTCATTTTCTTCCACACAGACAGGTTTCCCTTTGCAGTGCAAAAACTCAATCAGCAAGGAGAGCCTCAGTCGATTGTTTTATGGACCTCCATCATCATAAAACGATCACATGAATACAGTTTTAAAGAGTTTATTGATTAGTTTGTGTATCCAGCAACTTGTTTGCTAAGTGGCCAATAGATTCCAAGAATCAGTGAGGATATTATAAAGTGTTGCATCTCAGTGAATAGGTGAAGATAGGGGATTGGTACCTATACCAGTGATTTACAGAGATCATAGTTTATGGCTCAGAGTTGCCACCATATAAGCTGCCCAATTACCTTCCAATGAGGATATTTTCCTTGGAGTACATCAGCCAAATAATCCACTCAGACAACATTCATTTTGTGGCAGCCAAGAAGCATGGTAAATTTTCGGGGCGAATTTTAGCCCAAGGGCGAAGTTTAAGGGGTTTTTCATTTTAGAGGGGTGAAATTTTTATAAAACAACCATTTCATATATTTAGCCCAATTTTTACTTAAAAAATAATTACTTTTTCATTTTAGCCCAAAAAAAAGGGGCAGATAAACTATGATAAGACTCATTTGACCTGATTCGCTTGGTTTGGGAGGTTATATTCCATTACAATCACCCGCTCTTTGCAATGTTAAATTTGTTTGCAATCACCCATTTTCTAGTTTGGGAGGTTGTATTTGGTCTTAATAAATAAAAATATAAATAAAGTGGAGGTATGGTAAATAAACAAAACCTCTTTTTATACTTACTCCAAAGGTATGGTCAATAAATAAAAATATAAATAAACTAGAGTTATGGTAAATAAATCAAAACCTCTTTTTATATTTAGTCCATAACCCTCTTTCTATTTAAGAAGGCTCAGAAAAGAGGTTTTATTTAAGTGAATCCTATGGGCCAAATATCATATTTATAAAAGAGGTATGGCAAATTAATTAGTATAAATAAACTAAAGGTATGGTAAATAAATAAAAACATTTTTTTTATTTACTCCATGATTCACCTTATATTTATGAACACTCAAAAAATGTGTTATATTTATGTGAAGCCTATGGGCCAAATTACTATTAATACCATGCAAAAAAAACATTATTAACCCTAATATTAGTATTCATAAAAATAAAGATGGCACATGGTATTGACCCATGGTATTCACATGGAATGTAGCCTATTTAAAGGGGGGAATTAAACCAACATAGATCCATCTTTACTTTGGATCTACTAAGCCCCGAGAGGGATCAAATATTGTGATATGAAAACTAACATAGAGTGAAAAAATATTTGATCCCTCTCGGAGGCTTGGTAGGTCAAGAGTAAAAATGGATCTTGTAATTTATTGTCACTTAAACATTTTAACTTGGTTAAAATAAATAAATAAAATCAATTATTAATCTGTATAAATTACTAATAGTAGTTTTTAATCTCCATGTTTATGATAGCCCATGGTATTGACCCATGGTAATACCATGGTATTCATGTGAGCATAGACTATTTAAAGGGGAAATTCTATCAGCTTAGGTCCATCTTAATTCCTACCAAGTGCTAAGAGGGATAAATAGATTTCATCCCTCTCAGAGTGGTAGATGTGGAGTTAAGATGGATATAGGTTGGTTTTTATGATAATGAAGATATTAAATAGACTTAGGAAATTATATTGTAAAAAACATCTTAAGGTGAATGGTTAAGGCTACATTTAGTCACTTCACAAAATTTAGTAAAAAAAACCAATATCTCCATCAATATTGGTTTTTTCAGATTTAACAAAAAAAGACAGTGAAATATTATCACACTTTCCGCATCACCCTCGTAGAAGAGAAATAGTCGCTGCCCAGATTTCCCACCATTTTTCAAATGTTCTCAATATGATATCTTCATTAAAAAGTTAAGGAACTGATGTTGGATTAGTTGTTTGAAAAATGTGTTGGTTTGTATAACCTTTCATCTTCTCTGTTATTCTTAGCTTGTTATAATGATATGTAGGGGTTGGGTCACTACACCATATTGTCCTAAAAGGTGGAGATTGTGCACCAAAAGTAAATTAATCCACATGCTACAATGCCATTAAAAATGCAAGACATATGAAGGTAGTGAATTATGCTAGATTGGGAGAGACGTAATTAAATTTTATTATTTAATTGAAGATTTCCAATTAAAATAATAATAAATCTACATTTATATACTAATTTGAGGGCTTCTGAAAATGGTCACTTCTTTCCATTAGAACCCCTTCAGGCCTTTGGGATACCTACTACTTCCTTATATTATATAGTTGGGGCTTGCTACTTGTTGGTGTGTTGGGGTAAACAAGCTTGATGTGTTTTTTTTATCTCACAGTTGGAGTCTATGGAATAAGAAAGAAATTTTATAGCTTGACAAAAGTGGTAGAGAAAATATTAATTTTTCCTACCTTGACAGAACTGGTGGTCAAGATCAACACCTACAAGAACTTTGTTGTGGAATATTATCAAAACTAATAGAAGGATATGAAAGAGTGTACAATAAGAACCTTGACAAACACAGGCACTAAAACTTGCAACATTGTTTGTAGGAAGAGAAAATTATCTTTCTTTTTTCCAAACATGTATGTTAGTATATTACAGTTTAATGAGTATGTTTTCCTATTATCGTATATGATTTCATACTTAAGAAAACATTCGCTGAGACTTCACAATGTTTTATTATTCAATGAAATATTTGCCAAGATCTTACAAGATTTTATAATTTAGTGAAAGATTCACCATGACCTTACAAGATAATATAATCTAGTGAGAGATTCGCTAAAAAAATTATATATACATATTATATTATTGATAAAATCACCTCCCATTTTTCCTATGTATCATGGGCGTTCACCCATTTATTATACATATAAATTTAGGGTGGTTCTTAAGATTTTCCCTGGCAAGAAGAAGTCTTAATTCATAATTAAGACACAAATAGGACCTTTTATCTGTTGAAGTCTTAATTCATAATTAAGACACAGTAGAGGAGCAGGAGAGGAAGAAGACCTCATGTTGAAACAAATTAATTTCCCTCTTAGCTTTACATTGTCTTATGACCCCTTTGAGGTAATTTCTAAGTTGAGAGTGGAACAAAAGGCAACTCCCTATGTGCATACCCAAAGACCAGAAATAGAGAAGTACATGAACCAACAGAACTAGGTAGAGAACACATTGCAGGAGGCCAAAGAGTAGGTGCTTTCTAGGACTACCTTAGAGACTCCTATACCAAGAGAAAATACCGAGAGAGGAGGACTCTCCTTCATTCACATAAGTCTCAGCGAAAGAATTCAATATCTATACCAAGAAGATTAAGAAAAGTTCTAAGAGAGACTTCCCACTACTAGAGGAAACATAGGGTATCATTGTGCTCCCTAGACTTCAAAATTTGAAGTTTTATAGTAGTACCATTAATTCTCCACAATCCTCGACTCGAAAGAGACTCCAGCTACAACACCTCATACAGTAGAGACATTCACAAAACAAAGGCAGATGGATATTTCCCAAAGATATAAAGAAATTAAACAGAGGAATTAAGCCCTTCAAGACAACATCTCTGCTCAATTTAGGAAGAAGTCCTCCTCAATCCATCATAGGCTCATTTTAGCCTATGAAACTAAGAAAGGGAGAATGCATATGGAATTCCTACAGACACGGGTTCCTCAACCAAAATCAGCATCTAACTTGAAGTAGACTACCTTTAAGTTTGAGGGAAAGGATGTTCATCCTTTGGATCATATGGACATGCATAGGCAAATAGGGGATATCATATACTCAACCTTCACACAGACTGCCCTCACTACTTCCAAACTATAGCTTTCTTTGAACAATGTTCAATCTCAACTTAAACTGGAGAAAGCTTCCTCTCTTGCTAAAGACAACAGAACTAAATATTTGGAGGAAATGGTGATTAAATCAAGTTTTGATCCTGGTAATTCAAAATCCATGGAGGATATAATTAAGAAGAAGAAAGTTGATATAACATATCTAAGGAAGCAATTAAAGTTGCATGTGACTAAAGATCCCCAGGCAAAGGATTTAGGAGAGACAGGGTTACCAAAAAGAAGAAATGTTGAAGTTGTTGGTGGAGCAAGGTGCACAGATCAAGGAGATGGAAGTAGAGATGGACAAGTTAATAAAAAAGAAGGAGAAAAGTTCACAACTTGCAGTAGTTCCTTTTGATGCAGTTCCTATTGCATCCCTACTTCAAACAGGAATTCGTAGAGCATCCACAACAGCAGGAATATCCTCTTATACAGTACTTCCCACATCAACTATAGATGGTTCAATTAAGTTGGCCCAATCCCTGGAAAGCATGTATATACAAGGAGAAGAAATAAAGAAGTTGAGACAGGATGTGAAGACCTTACAGGAGAAAAATACAAGATATGAGAATTCCTTCCTAATAAAAGTACAGAAATCCCAGACACCAACTCAGATATTGCAATAGATGGAAAAAGATACTGCCATGGGTAATACCCTGGCCCAGCTCAAAGAAAACATTTGGAAACATATCAATGAATATATTATAGATATCTGGCTTTCAATAAAAATCATATTTGAGCAATAGGAACTGAATGAAAGAACTAATGAAGCCATTGAACAAGTCAGAAAACAATTGGGTGACAAATCTAGTGAAGCTATTGAGCTCACTAAGTTCCTCATATCCAAAAATAAATAGGAATTAGAAGACCTGGAGATTGAATATAGAACAGAACCTATACCCGAGGTCAAAAAGGTGTTGACTAAGAGAAATTTGATGAGGCATCTTGAAGAAAAGCATCAAATTCTAGACATTGGCATACATAGATTCTTTAACACGTTGGAAGCCCTCTACAAAAAGGGACCTCCCAATTTATTAGTAATAAATGATAAGCTCAATATGGGGTCCTATTACAGTGAGAAATTGATGACCAAGGCTAAAGACAGTTCTAAAGTTACTAGAGGAAAAATCAGCATGACAGGGAAAGAATTCTTGGAAGCGTTGGCATATGACCTGGACATTAAGTATGAAATTAAACACATCTTTCTTTCTAAATAACTTTTACAAAACACATTGAAGTGGACGAGGTTTACAGAAAGTTACTGAAGACAACTATCCCTAGTGAGCGGCGCTGGGATAAATTGTGTGAATTACTAGAGTATCCAGAGGATTTGGTTGTACGGCTCAGCATCAATAGTACAGTAGGATTTGAAGGGTTGGCCAGTCAACAATTCCACAAATCTAGTGTCAACACTTCAGATAGTTCAAATTTTCCTAATCTTTTGTAATAATTTAGATAGATTCATTTTAGGAATTCCTAAATACATCCTAGTCAGTTTTGACAGGATTTTTTGTAAATATCTTATAAATACTTCTCTTTTAGAAGTATCAAGGGTTGATTTCTACGTGGATTTTTGCATTCCAAAACGTTATAGTACTATTTTCATTTTGTGGGCTGATCAATAATAAAAAGGACATTCTTCACATGATTCATGTGTTAGACTATCTGGTGATGTGCTTCTTTCACTGTTAATGTGGTATTACTTCTTTTCTGTGCTTATGTTTTCTTAATTTAAATTATTTTACAAAAAATTGATGAACAAAATTTGTTGAAAAATACACTCTGCTTCTAGCTATAGATAATTTCAATGTTTTCTACTAATATCATGTTAAGGAATTCTTAATTTCTCTTTAACTTCTATTGAACTTATATCTTGTCTTCCATTCCATTTCACTTAAATATAAAGGATCCTTTTAGTTTAGATACCTTGCCCTGTGAAACTCCTTTTAAAAGCTAAAATAGACCCCTTTTAAATTGTAGACTCCATAGCCCAATGGAAGGTTCATGCACTTAATCAGCCAATCAATTTAAAACCAAACATAGGGAGCCCTCTCTAAAGCTGGCAGGGCTAGAGTCCATCTTCCAAAGTGATTTTTGGTTACCTTTATGATTTTCTTCTGCAACCTCAGAAAATTATAGAGTGCTAATGAGGTGAATCCCCGTTGTTTATCTACACGATTGTTGGTGTGGGAAACCACTCCCTGAGACCACAAAGCCCGTATAAAGGGTTGTATCCAATTCCATAAAATGAATACCACATAGCCTAACACTTAGCCATGTGCAGCATGTGCTCTTCTACCAGGATGACTCTCCTCTATGTTGTCTCTTTATTTATCTCTAGGATTTTCTTTCTAGGCTTGCCCTGCATGAGTTGAGATGGCAGAGTTGGCCTACCCACTTATTCTTCGTTGGTCTCTCTTCGTTGTCCTAGCCTAGAAATCTCATCTCAGTCCATCCCTTTGTGTGGCAAAGTGTTTTCTACCGAGCTAACGTCATCGGGTTATCCCCGTCGGGTGGCCTACACCAACTCAATGCTTTCTAGTGCTTTACACTTTTCCCCACAATTGTAATCTCTAGGGTAAGCCCACTGAGCCAACCTGTAATGTGGGCTCCTTCGACTCAATGCAATAATGCCACATCTACCTGGAGCTCTTTCTTATAGGCTCTGCCGAACTTAGCATTGAGTTTGGCATTAATTCCAACTTTCGCTACGCGCCAAAGGCTCCAACCACTTGTAACTCTATTATGAAGGCCTTGGGATCACTGAAATTTGACTTTCTTGAAATTTTGATCTAGGAGGCCTTTTCAAAACTTCCATATACCATTAGAAATATCTTTCATAACTCTATCCATATGGGTAGCTTACACCTACCCTTGAGATGATCTAGTGTTCCAAAATTGGCTTCAAACCCTCTACACCTTTTTGTTTCCATGTTTCGATTTTGGTCCATCAGTATGCTCCCTTAGAACATTTATGACACTTGTGTCTGTTGCTACCACCCAGTAGCACTTGCATGGAACATATAGTAAACTCCTCTAAGGAACCATGATGCTATCAAAATCATCGAAACATTGGAAGCATATAAAGTTCCCCCCTTGAACATGTGCCATCACATTTTATCAAACTCCCCTCCTTAACGCTTTTATGCTCTAGGTCACATAACAAATGCTATATCATAATATGATCATGAAAACTTTGCAAATGTCACATTAGTAGAAAAAATAAAATCCATCATCATTAAATCATAAGCATCATCAACATCACATCCTAATTGAATGCATCAAAAACAACTCCTCAACAAATAGATCTATGCATACACACTTCACTAGTTGTGGAAACACCATCAATGATTTTACATGCAAATCCATTATGCACCATCGCTCCTCCTAAGGCCATGCAAGACTCAATTTTTCCTTGAAAACTCTTGCTACTCCTTTTTCCTCCAAACTTTGAGTGGATGATCGCTTACATAAAAATGTCTAGTTGTCCTCTTGTTTGGCCTCCTTTTCATATTCTTCATTCTTTTATTACGTGGCCTTAATTGTCTTGGACTCTTGCAATCCTTGGCCATATGACCAAGATTATCATATATGTAGCATCTGATATGGCCAAGAAATGGAGGAAATTATTTGAAACTCTTGATCTTCCTTTTACTCTTCTTTGCATGCAACCTGCATTCAATACCCTTATGGCCACAATCATTGCATGAGTGGAAAAAATGATAAAAATGACCATTATACCTAATTTTGGTTGAACTTTGTGAAGTGGGTTGTCTTCCTTGCATGTTTTCTTGATAGGATATTCTATATCACTTCTTCTCTTGTTGCAAGGATCTATAATTTGTTGCAATATGACCTCACTTTTGGCAGTTGAAGCATATCACATCTCCCAAATGTGAAAATGGTCTTCTAGGTTCTTTTATTGGCCTTACCTCTAGCTTTTCTTCCTTGAGTTCCTTCTTTGGCTACTTGTTCTATTGATGGAACTCCTTATTGTTTCTTTTGCAATTGTTATCATTTTTCATACTTGTGGCAGCAAATAAACTATTTTTTCTTTTCTGCATGTTGCAATATGACTTGACATATGTGACATTTTGATTTCTTTCCATTTTAGTGGCTTTCTTCTCTACATCTCTTCTGAGTTAAACCACTTATGCTTCTAATTTCTCAGTCTGGTCCTATTTTTCTCTATATTTCTTCCTTATTTCCTCATTAGTCTTCTTTGCCTCCTCAAGTTGAATTTTCAATCTATTGATGTATTATCTTAGACCATTCTCCTTATCATTGGAAATCTATAAAATTATTTTCTGATCCTTACATGCAGAGGTTAGTCTATCCACTTCAGTAGCCAATTATTTTATTACAAATAGTGCGGATTCATATTCAAACTTAACGAGATAAGTATCCATCTCATCTCCACTATGTAGCTCAATAGAATCATTAGAATCATAACTAAAAAAATCTTTCAAAATATTACCTCGTGACATAATTGATTTGACTAAGATTTCAGAATTTGTTGCCTCATTTGCAATAGATTTGTTATTTTCCTTCTTCAAGTTGTTTTTCTTTTATGATGTCCTCTTCGTATTTTTGGTCATGATTCACGATCTACTCTTCAAGCGGTCAAGCTGCACTAAAGAGAAGTTGGCTCTTATACCAATTGTTGTAAACTAGATCATTACTAAGAGGAGGGGTGAGTGAATCAGTAGTGAGGGCCTTTGTATCAATTTTTTATCTTTTTACCACAATATCAAATAGCCATGCACATTCACGACATCATATTACCTGAATATGAAAGGAGCGATAAACTCAAATTATAATAACCATGAGAAACATCAACATGAGCATGCATACACAACAAGACAAGTATTTATGATGGAAACCCTTTCGAGAGAGAACCACCCTATTGTTGTTGTGTTGCTCAATTCGTATATTAATCTTCTAAACAATATTTTACATGGATTAGATTACAACCATAAGCTAGAGGATTCCTTCACAATATGTTGACACCTATTAGTTAGGAAATCTATTTCTGTCACAAGTCTATAGACTACCATCAGCTGAAGACCACCATGATCAATGATCATCACCCAACTTTGATCCGAATGGAAAATGGCATCAACCCATCGTACTCATCCACCCATATTATTCATCGACCCATGGAATTTACCCATAGTATTGTAAATGGCATCCACCCGTGGTACTGTAAAATCCACCCATGGTATTTATTCACCCATGGAATTGACCCGTGGTATTGTAACAGAAAAATACTATAAGTAACAAGTCACATTTTGTAAAAGGACAGATGGTTGGCCACAATGTATCCTTTATAGTTCAGAGGCATGTAGCCACACATATCTTCTCAGAGATAAGCTACCATCGCCCTAGCTGGTTTATTTCCATTTCTGGTTGTAAGCATATTTCAGTATTTTCCATTAATGAAATGAAGTATTATTCCCGCTGCATCTTTGTGTATATGGTTATCTCTGTAATTTGTTACGTTCCTCTTTAAGTCTAGATTAGTGGTATCGGAGCGGTCTGCTTTTTTCTCTGTTTTTCTTTGCATGTCCCCAACGAGATCGGGATATAAGGAGTTAGGGCTTGAGCTGGTCGAACCTTTGCAAGACCAGCCTCGCAAATCCCGACGACCTCCCATGGCAGATGAGAAGAAAGACGGGGGATTAGGAGATCCTACCAAAATCTTGCTCGAAGAAGCCCTCGAGCGACAGCGGAACGCGATGATGGACAACTTTGCCCAAATCCTTCAGCGGCTACCCAAAAGTGACGCATCGGCTTCCAGCAGCTACTCTAGAAATGCCACGCCCTTTAAGGTATGAGTTAATTTTGAAATCCCCATATTCGAGGGTCAGATAGACACAGATGTCGTAGATAAATGGTTAAATCTACTAGAGGGTTATTTTTCTGCTCATGAATTTTCGAGTCGGGAAAAGATTGTTTTCGCTCTTCTCAAAGCAGCCCCCCACGTCAAGGACTGGTGGGAAACCTACTGCGAGCAGAAGGATGAAACTATAGGCTCGCTATTTTCAGCCGCACCCACCTGGAATTCATTTTGGGAGGCCATTAAGGAGAAATACTACCCTGTTGGAAGCTATGAGGATGAATACATAAAGTGGACTACGCTACGGCAGGGAAGGGATCAAGATGTGCCGGAGTTCACCAATCTTTTCCATACCCTTCGCACGAAGTTGGGTATCAAGGAGTCAGAGCAGCATTTGATACTCAAATATCGCGGCTGCCTGCACAAGTACATCCAGGAAGAAATGGAATTCCTGAACATCGCCTCTCTCGGCATAGCATACCGATATGCCGTCAAGATCGAGCAGAAGTTTAAACAAAAGAAGCGAGACTTTGGATTTGCGGATCCAAAGCAAGGGAAAGGTGCCCCGAAACCACAGAACAAAGGACAAAGCCAAGGCAGGGCAGCCCAAGACAACTCGCCAAAGCTACAAGCAAAGAACAGTGTTGCAAAGCCGAAAAAGGACACGGGAAAATGGTGTGAGTTCCATAAGAGCT
>APFE030665821.1:31174-43994 GCA_000404065.3 Pinus taeda
CAAAATACAGAGATAACCATATACACAAAGATGCAGTGGAAATAATACTTCATTTCATTAATGGAAAATACCGAAATATGCTTACAACCAGAAATGGAAATAAACCAGCAAGGGTGAATGAATACCATGGGTGGATTTTACAATACCACGGGTGGATGCCATTTACAATACCATGGGTAAATTCCATGGGTCTATGAATAATATGGGTGGATGAGTACCATGGGTTGATGCCATTTTCCATTCGGATCAAACTCCCATTGGACTATCCAACTCCTATTATATGGAGTAATATGTTCCTTCTACTGAATCCACTAAATCACTATCTACTTTGAAGCCTCCATGCCTTCACTTCCTCCATGCAAACCACATTGTATATATTTTCAAACTAGGTTCTCGATATTCTCAACATGAGCAACCCATCAACACCATAATTCTACACATAAAAATGAATCAAAAACTTCGACCTAGAGGAGGGAATTATTCTCTTCTTCTCACACTAAAATTTTCTCTTTAACACACCAAAGCAACCAATTATCTACCACCTGCAACACATAAAATATGAATTCGCTTCTCAATTCTATCTCTGATTTCTGCATAATATATTTTGATAAAAACTTTAAAATTATGTGATCAGTTTTTGCAATCTCTACTCGCTCTAAATGCCCTGACAATGGCATGTTCTCACACTCTCAATAATACCAACGAAATTAACTCAAAACCTTCCTCTATTTATCATTTTTCTCTGATGGTTAACTTAGTAAATGCTACCAATTATGGAGCACTCAAAAATTCTTTCCACACTTTTCAATTTTCCCATATCTATCTCCTTGACTTGATAAAACCACTCTTCTCCACTAGATGATAGATATTTTCAAGTTTAATCAATTTATAAAATCTCCCATAACTTTTCCAATCATATACTAAAAATTTCCATTCAAGAGCATTGCCATAATACCAAATTTAGTTGAGATGTGTGAGGAATCCGAAGAAATTATAGCTAAAATATCAATTGCATGCATAAAACTATTGGATCTAGGTTACAACTACATGCACAGGCTTGTCTCCATGCAGTTGGAGCCCTTCAACCAAATGTACAAGCCTACCGCCATGCAGTTGGGGCATAGGATGGGAGAAAACCAATCAAATCCCCTTAGATCATGCCTAAACTTTTTCCAGAACTTTAAAAGCCTCTGTAGGACCTCTAGAATCAACTAGCACCTTTGCAATACTTCAAAAAGCCACTACCACATCACCACCATCATCATAATTCAAATTAGGTTTATTTAGATTACAACCAACAAATATACTAATACCTGGGCCATCAACCTTCTCCATAACAACTCTGCCATCAATATGTAGCTCCAGAACATGTCATACATCCTCTAACACCTATACAACCAATGCAAGCATTCTCTGACACTTGTATATCCTCTCCAAGACCTATGTATCATATCATCAACATGGGAACCTGGTATGGTACATGGAGACCTAATATTCCAAACTCCTCAACTCTAACTCTTGTAGCAGCAACCAACACCATAGTGGAAAAACATCTAAATTAGTGTAACACACCATAATCCAACTCTATGCAACAACATGATCGTGAGGACCATGAAATCATCTTCTCAACTCTATATGTAATACCTACAAAGCACGACTCCATCCTCACATAGTCATGCTTGTAGACATGCCAAGACTAATGCAACACATCATCCATTTATAAGCCACCTACAACCAAACATACATGTGCTAACAAACTCACCTTCAACCCAAGCTACCAGGTTGACGTCAATGCCAACCACTAAACATTTGCAACACATATCAATGCCAAAACCTTTAGAAATAACATTTGTGATAATATAGGAACCGATCCATAATGGTTGAAGTGTTCATGCCTGCAAGGGGTCCTATTTTTTATCATAAATTAAAACAAGATTTCCCTCTTGGTGAGAATGAAGCTTAACTTGTTTGTCATATTGAGCTTTGACTCAGCATTTGTGCGCTTCAAGAGCTAGTGCAATGTCTTGATGAGTCTTATCTAAATTATGTAGTGATAAAATGTGTTCCTCTTTAGTATTAGTATTATGTAGGAATTCAACAAGGACTTTTAGTGATAGGATCTGGCACTCGATTGGAAGAACTGCTTCTAGGCCATAAACAAGTCAGAATGTTGTGAAGTATGTAGGAGTTTTAACTGATGTTCGATATGCCTAAAGCGTAGAATAAAACATTCTATGCTGGTTGGTTTTGTAATTTCCTACTAACCAGTGGATCATGGTCTTGAGGATGCCATTGACAGCTTCAACCCAACCATTAGCCTATGGGTAGTAGGAATATGAGTGATCTTGTTGAAAACCAAACATAGAAGTTAAGTCAAACATCATGTGATTCTGGAAGTGGGAACCATGGTCTGTAACGATTGTGTGGGGCACACCGAAGTGGTAGATTACCTGATTAAACATGAATAATGTGGCAGCCTCGCCATCAACCTTATATGTAGGAATGGCTTCAACCCATTTCATGAAGTAGTCAATGATGACAACGATGTAACCATGGTCATTAGATGAAGTGGGATTACAAGTGATGAAGTCTACTCTCCATTTAGAGAAAGAACCAACAATAACTACTAGGTGGAGGGGGGCAAGGGGTTCACACATTTTCTTTGTACAAATTTGACAAAGGTGACACTATTGGACTATACTAATGTAGTCTTTAAACTATGTCGACCAGTAGTATCTCGTGTGCAAGATTTTGTGGGCAGTAGCCATTCCCGAAAAATGACTACTGCATGGCCTAGCATGGAATTCATTATGAACATCTTCTGCTTTATCATAGGTGAGACAATGTCAAAAAATTGAGTCAGCCATGATGATGAAAGTATCATTTAGCACTAACTAGTGCTTAGCTTGGTCGCAGATGTGACGAAGGTTATCTTTTGATAGATCTAGGTGAAATCATTGGGTCTGAAGATAAACAAGGATATCTTCATACCATGGGTTAGAAGATTCAACCAGATAGATTGATTCATCTAGCATGGGATCGTGGGCTACCTCATTTGTGGTTACTCTAGGAAGATCTGACAATAGCTCCGCTAAGGCTAAATATTTATTCGACTTAGCAGTAATGAAGACAAAATAAAATTGTTGGAGAATGATTATCCACTTAGAATATTTACCTCCAATATTCTGACAAGACAAAATATGTTTCATGGGGTTCTCCAGGGAAATGATAGTAGTTTGACAAAGAATAATGTAATGTCGAAATCGAATGACAGCAAAGGCTACTACCAGTGAGATTTTCTCCCCTTGCAACTACCTTAATTCAGGTTCAGAAAGACCTTTTGAAAGGTAGTAGATCACATGCTGACTATGATCATTATCTTCTTAAACCAAGACCATGCCTATAGAGGAAGGCGAGGCTGAAAAATATAATAAAAATTCACACGAGTAGTCAAGAGGACTCGAAAGCAGGATTGACATGAATGCCTTTTTCAAGGCATCAAATGATCAATGGGTTTAATCATCCCACAAGAATGGAATTCCTTTCTTTAGTAAGTGCATAAAACCTTTTTGTTAACTCAACATAGTTGACAATGAAGTAGCATAAGAAGTTTTCCTTCCCCTACAAACTTTGGATTTGTAGTAAGGATTGTGGTGCGAGCAATTGAGTAATCGCCTTAACCTTATCATGATAAACCTATATCTCGTGTTTTGACACGATGAAACCAAGAAAATGCCCAAATTCGACAAATAATGCATATTTTTGTGGATTCAAAAGGATATGGAAGAACCAACACCTAAGAAAGATAGCTCAAAGATCAACTAGTTATTGTTCCCAACACTTGGAATGAGAAGGAAGGTCATTGAAGTATGCCTAAACGTTGATATCATGAAAATCATAGTCCATTTCTATCTAAAAAGTGGCACCCATGTTCTCAAGACTGAATGGAATCTTGCGGTATGCAAAGGTACCTCAAGGACATATAAAGACAGTTTTATATTAATCGGTAGGTTTGATAGTGATTTGGTTATAACTCGAGAAGGCATCCATGAAGGAAAATGATTCACATCTAGCACAATCATCAATAATTTGGTTAATAAATGGGGTAGGATAATTGTCTTTGGGAGAAGAAACATTCAAATCATGGTAATCAATGCTTACTTGGATGGTTCCTTGTTTTTTTCAATGGGAACCATATTAGATACCCATTCCATCGAGGGAACATGATGGATAAAACCAATGTTCGACAAATTTTAAACTTTTGTCTTGATGGCAATTGTCTTTCGAGGGTGGGTTGGTCGAATTCTTTGTCGGACTAGCTTGGCATTCACAGAAGTCTTGAGCTCATGCTCAATAATAGATGGATCTATATAGAGCATTTCCTCGTAAGACCAAGCAAAAAAATTTCAGAATTCCTTAAATAAGCAAGTGAAGCTCGCAATCTCCTTGCGAGTGCAATTGGCTCCAATCTGAATGGTTTCCATGATATTTGTCTTAATCAAGATGTCGATAACTAAAGTCTTTGAGATATTACATAAGTTACCTTCAACATCGATCTTGTGAATAGTCGTGTAGGCAAAAGGAACAATCTCAATATGATTAAAAGATAGGATTTCTAGAGAGTTTTTTCCAAGTCACATGGGTAAGAAACTAAGACGAATGATGAAAATCGTCCCAGGTTCATTGGTCGAGAGACATGATTTCAAGTATAGCCTCATCTGGAGGTAACACTTCATTAAAGAAATCGATAGAGGAAGAAGTTGTGGGAGGAAGAGGTACCATCGGTTGTAACCAAAGTAGATAGAGAGTTGGATGAAGAACAAATAGCCTGATAAGAAATTTATGTTGGTGACAGCAACATCTGCTCTCAGTAGGAACCAATGGTAGAAGGGGTTGGGAGGATAAATAGTAGAGACCAATGAAATGGCTAGTGGAACCTCGGAAGATGGGAGAGGATAAAAACCTAAAAGTGAGGAATCCTTCAGAAGATCAGTACCAACACTAACATAAGAGTGAGGTATGCCACCCACTAAAGGAACATTGTTGCTGGGTAATAAGTGAAAATAAGGGGTGCAAAAGGATAATTGATCCACAGTGAAATTTTCCCATTCAAATGAAAAAGGATGAGTTTGAAGACTGATGAAACAATGGAAGTCATATCATAGTTCCAACTGCGCCCCAAATGCAGATTGTAATAGTTGCGTCCCAACTGATCTATGACTTCAATATCCACCATTACATTTTTCCCACCAAGAGTGATGGGGTAGTTGGGAAGTTATCATTTAGGGATGAAAGTATGGCCATCAAAATATTTAAGGGAATTTGACGGTGGTGAAAGAGTGAGAAAACCCAAAGCGAGCCAACAAGAAGTATCCATGGCACAAGTTTACACACCTTCATCAATGACGGTGCAGTGAGAGGCTTTGCCTTTCTTCATAACTTACACTTAGAATGCAACTTGATGGGAAAGGTGAGGTTTGCTTTTCTCCATGTCAAAAATCGCTATATTGGAATCCTGAGGATCGATCCCACCTATGGTCGAAAGCAGAGCTTTTCATTATGTTGGTTAGGTTTGTAATACTTCTAGTTCTGACATAGCAGAAGGTGCTTACCGGAAATCCTCTACAATATTGTAGTTCTGGGCAGTGCAAGAAGATGGATTATGTGTCATGTGTTGAAGTGTCCCTTTTGAGGGACAAATCATGGGGCCAACAATAGGCCTTTCAATATGTAAATCATTGGGTGGAAATGGAATGTAGCCCGAGGTAGTGCCAAAAGTGTTTAGGATATGATTTCCATAGTTTTTGGCTCATTTTTTCAAATCAATTGTTTCAAAGGCGCAAAAATTTGATGAGCCTTCTTCAGAAGTAGGGCGATGTGAACTGTTGTTTCCCCACTATGGAAGTGGTGGTGGGTTCGATACAATATGTTGTTGCTACTGAGTAGGAAAAGGGTTATTGATGACTACAGGGGTCTAACCAGTGTCCTTTTGTACAAGGAAGTTTTTGCACTCTTGGAGATGAGGACATTTATAGGTCAAATGATCTTTAGCGCATATCTTGCAAGGGAAATTGATATATTTCTCCTACCCTTTCTCAGATTTAGCATTAGCAGTGATTTTCTTATTGGGGTTGTTTTGGATTGCCTATTTCCCTTCAGAAGGAGTGGTATTTTTCTTAGTCTTCTTATTCTTACTGCTTGGTTTTTGTGTATACTACACATATTTGATCGTAGCGGTAGGTGCAATAGTGGATTGGGTAGTAGGAATGGGATCGACAATAGCAAACAACTGGGAAGATTTCCCACTCATATGTTTTATAATAGACCCAGAGGTGGTGTTGACAATACCATCAACATGAGCATAAGATTGTTGAGTAGTGGGAGCATTGGAAGTTCTCGATGCATTAGAGAGAAAAGCATACAACGTGCTAGATTGAAAATAAATCATATCTAAGTGTTGGGCATACCAAATACACTGATCTTCAGTAACCACACCATCCATTTCAACATCCTTTGTGATGGGGGGTAGAAGAGACTTACAGAACAAGTCTACTAAAAGGTATTCTGGAACGGGGATCTTGACAAGCCTCTGTCAGTGTCTCCATTCATGGATGTGATCATAGTTGTGGGTGGAAGTGTCTCCTCGTAATGTAGTCAATAATTTTTTTCTAGTTTCATAGCGGATAGGTAACTATAAGTGCTTTATAAATTCCATGGCAAGGGAATTGAAATTATTCATTTAAGCTCATGGTAATGCAATGTACCACTTGGTGGCATTGCTAGTCAAGGTGCAGGGAAAGAGTCTTAACCGCATACTATTGTCAATCATATATTTGGATACACACCAAAGGTGGTAAGTTGTGACGTGTGTTGTTGGGTCATCTCATTATTTTCCTTCAAAATCCAGGATACTTTCCGAATCTTATGCAAGATCGAAAGAAAAGGTAAGTTATGGTTGATGGGGTCATTTTTTAGCTTATACAAATTTTAGATGTCTAATGTATCCAAGAAGGTCAGAGGCATACCCAAATAAGACCAGGGTAGAGCAAGATGACCTGAGGGACCAAGAGCCCCCCCCCATCA
This sequence comes from Pinus taeda, assembly GCA_000404065.3. Lineage (NCBI taxonomy): Eukaryota > Viridiplantae > Streptophyta > Pinopsida > Pinales > Pinaceae > Pinus > Pinus taeda. The sequence continues at coordinate 38,258 of APFE030665821.1, forward strand.
ACTGGTTTCCAGCAAGGTACATAAGTTCCAATAGATAATAGTTTCGTCGTGGTGTAGGTAAGGTCATATAAAGTGGTGGTCCATAAGGAATATTAGGTTGGGTAACAAAGGATTGGTTTCCCCCAGGATAGAAGTTGTCACCTTGATTCAATGGTTTTTAAGGAGGGGGGCCCAAATATATGTAGTAGGACCGGGTTGAGGGATATTGCTAGCCACATAAGGTGCAATGTGTTCAAGATCACCACTGGGAATATGTCCACCGGGAGGAAACAGATCAATTAATGAAGGACCGGATTATACTGTTATTAGGGGAATTTTTAGGTATAAAATGGGCCTCCTAATTAAATTATAAAATGATAGCGGAAATGATAAAATAATATTAGATTACATCATCAAATTTTAGAGGAAAAAAGGAAAAAACTATTTTTTCAACTCGTATTTTCATCTTATCTCCCTATGGGTTTACTCAAATTTTGAGCGAAAATACTCGTTGGATGCAAAATTTGATTCCTTGTCAAAGGAGTACCCATGTTGTATACTTTCGATGGACCCTACTACATGAAAAATGAGAAACAAGTGAAAAACATAGTTACAATCACACTTTTTCATGTAATATTTCTCATTTTTCATTTAGTCGTGTCCATCAAAAGTATGCAACATGGGTACTCCCTCTGATGAGGAATTAAATTTTGCACCCAACAAGTACTCCCGCTTGAAATTTGACTAAAACATTATGGAGATAAGTTGAAAATACGAGTTGAAAAAGTAGTTTTATCATTTTATTATTTTTTAATATGTTTACGTTTTTACTCCAAAAATGGTGAATCATCCCCCATGGTTGACATCATCATCTTGAATCTTATTGGTTCCTTAGGAGGCCCATTTTAGACCACAAAATTCCCCTAATGAGGAGGAATGAGGATTGTCATGCCCCTAATGGGTATGTCCATGCTGGAAAAATTGCCCCTAGACGTAACTACCAAGGGATTAGAACTTAACAAAGGATTCCAACCAAACGGATTTTTGAAGGTATTCGTACAAAAAATGCCTATGGGTGATAACTGAATGTCCAAGAGCTGACACAAAATGGGTAGAGATAGGAAGGTGTTGAACTCCCCTCATAGTAGGTGTAGTTGGAATTCTTGGACTAGGCATAGTCTAAATAGTAGCATAATCAAGAAATTGTTTTGAATTGGTTGTAGACAAGATAAGTGGTGGTGGAGAAAAGGTGTCCACAAAATATCATGACCCACTAGTAGTCATTGTTAAAATGGGAGTCATAATTGATGAAGACATGGTAAGCAAGGGTGCAACATGAATCAAAATAGGTCCAAGAGGATTGGTAAGTGGAGGATTAAAATGAGGCAAGACACCTTCAATAAAGAATTCCTCTAGTAAAATAGTCTCTTAGGAAGTACTTTGTGATTCATTATTTTATATTGGAGATTGATTCCCTTGTGTAGAGGGGAAATCTGTTTCACTTAAGCTCAACAATTCCTCCACAATTAGTGGAGAAAGACCTCGTTGTTTCCGTGATAGATGATGAGGGCTGAAGGTAGCCACAATGAATGATATAACAAAATGTTAAATTAGGATGGACTTATTTTTTAGTCTCAGTAACAGAGAGCACACACCTGAAAAATTAAAAAACTCTAAAAGAGATCAGCAAGCAGCCAAGGGAAAAGACTTTGTCTGATAGCCACAAATACCTAGAGATGAAACTTAGTATCGAAGGGATATAAGAGAGAATTGTTCTAACGTAACAATTACGATTACTTCTGAGCTTCGCTCAAACCTTGGTAAGAAGGGGCCAAGCACTCTCATGAAGATGAGTACCCTCCCAAAAACCCAAATATGGAGTAGGTTCATCTGTTGAGGTACCAGGTCAGCATGGCCTAGTCACCTTGTGTTCATCCCTAAAAATATGGCCACTAAGTTAACCTCAAATCACAGAAACTACTTGGGGGGTCACAATCATGGGCAGTACATTGTGTAGGCTGGATACCTGAGTCAACTCAACTCTGATATCCCTGAAAGGATCCCAGTACACATAATACCCACCAAAATGCAATTAAAGGTGGGCTGCCTTTTTTCACACCTTGATGTTTCCTCACACTTATTTCCCTTGTTAGAGGAGTGGTCCCAGATGATGTGAGTGCAGCAATATTTTCTCTCTTTAATGACACTATTTTAAGTTTTGCAAACATGGAGAGTTTTGACATATGGAATTTGTGAGACCTAACTCAAACCATGCGGAAAATATACTTTTCAAATTCAATTCGATGAATAAGAGTTTCTACAAGAAGAGTAACTATATGCATTTTCCAAAACCAAATAGTTTTAATGCAATTATAACACAAGCAAATATATGTAACTCGTGCATCCATCAAGGGTGTCTTCATAGGAGTGATCTTCAAATGACTTTTCCCCAGCACAATTTTGATTCCATGTTCATTTTTCTTAGGGCTACATTTCTCTTTGCTTTGATAATTTCATTTCATTATTTCCATATTTAAATTCACCTCATGACATCATATCATTATTCATATTTATGTCATTATTCAACAACATATGAAACTATGTAGAAAGAACAATATCATCATCAATGCAACGAAAAACAAAGGAACAATAGAATAAAAAGATTCACACATAGAGACACCAGGGTTGGTCAAAGACTATGGAAATACTCACTATAATAAAAACCCTTTCCAATTCTTCTTCTTATTAGATTGTCATTGGATGATTTAGCAAAAAGAGAGTACATTGATCCATATCTTCAACCACAAAATTATCCAGAAAAAATAAACTAAACAATATCCATGAGATGAACCCAACCATGTCAATAATAAAAACCCGGATTCAGGAGCTTGTAATCAATTGTCATTGTTTGCAATCAACTGCCGAAATCTGCGGTCAACTAAAATCAAAATGTAGATTCCATTCGCATGGAGGAAGAGACATGCATGTGACTGAGAGCTTCTAGCTGCTACCTTGATCTTGCAAGCCTGCGACTACAGTCGAAAATTTCCTTTGACAAGCCCACAACTATGACCCAAAACCCTAGAAACATGTGTGAGCTTTGGATCCTGTAATCTCATACTTGTGCCAACAAATTTCCGCAAACTTGCCTCAGACTTATGCAAGCCAATCCCATGAAGAGAATAGAAGAATGTCTAATGATGATTTCCAAATTAACATATCTCAACCTTAGAGGAGCCACCCAACATTGTACGGTTGTGGGTGCAGCATTGTTGGAAGCTTCAATCCCTTGACGACCTCAACTAAGATCAGGTTCTTCTGGACCCCATTGTCAATAATGAACTACACCAGTGAACCATGTACCCACATGTGTGAGTGGAAGAGACATTCCCCCTCCTTTGGATCCTTAGGTTCTACCTTTTGGACCTTGGTGGTGGCTACCATGATAGTGGGTTCTGCTTTAATGATTTCATTCTCTTATCAGTTCCCTTGCCGAGTTCTGGCTCAGAATCAGAGCATGCATCTATCTCTGAGTCTTTTATGTCAGCCACCAGTGCCTACTTTGTGCGACATTTGTTCGTGTTGTGAGTGGGGGTTTTATGAAACTCGCATCACTTGTCAGTGTCCTTCTTCACCTTCCTGTTATTCTTAGTTTACGGCTTTGAGGACTTGTCCTATGGGGGTTGTGGCTTAACTTTACCCTTTTTTCAGTGGCTTGGTGGAACCTTTTCTCTACTTTAGGTTCGCAGATTCAAAGTCTCACTTCTTTTGCTTGAATTTATGCTCAATCTTGGCAGTATATCAGTATATTGCACCAAGTGAGGAGATGTCCAAGAACTCCATTTCCTCCTGAATGTATTTGTGAAAACAACCGCGGTACTTGAGCACTAGATGTTTCTCATAATATTTAATGCCCGAATTTGTGTGTAGGGTATGGAAAAGATTCGTTAGCTCATGCGCATCTTGATCCCTCTGCTCACATTAGGTTACCCACCAGTCTTTGACTTAGGGGGCGGATTTGAGGAGTGGAAAAGTAATCTTTCCCTGTTGGAAAAATCATGAATAGAAAAATGAATTTATAGTAGATTTAACCATTTATCTATGGAATTTGCATCTATTTCACCTTCAAATATGGGAATGTCAAAGTTGAATTGTACTTTAAAGGGAGTGGCACCTCCAAGGTGGATACCAAATAACAATGTGTTGCCTGTTGGCATCCATCAAAGGATTTGGGTAAATTTTTCCATTGTCGCATTTCTATGTCGCTCGAGGGCTTCTTCAAACAATATTTTAAAAGAATCTCTTGCTCCCTAATCTTTCTTTTCTTCTGCCATGGGAGGTCCTCGGGGTTAGTGAGGCCAATCTTGCAAAGGTCCAACATAATTCTATCATGTTGTAGCGGCTACAACCGCCCTCCAAAATTTTGGCCTGCACCTAATTTCAGAGCCTCCCTTAAGAGTTTCACTTGATAACTTCAAGCACTCGGGTTCACTCCATGAGCTCGTGTGAGTCTTCGCACCCACCTTGCTTGATCATTCAATCCAAGCTTTTTCATGTTGATGTCATTGTCATGCTTGCAACCGAGTTTTGGTCGTACTCAAGGTCATCGCTTCGTGTGTTCATGTTGTGTTCACTATGTAAGCATTTGTCACACTCACACAAGGAGTCACATACACTGTCATGCAAGCATCGTCACAGTCGACCAAAGATCAGCCACAAGTGTCGCGCTTGTCACTTACACTGTCGGTCAGTCATGTTGAGCATGTGTGTGTGGATGGTTTGAGTTGTCTCATCGTCTAGGCATGTAAGTATGTGTTTGCAAGGTCACGTATGCATCTTTCATTCATTCACACACTTAGTCGCTTTGTTGAAGTTTTGATGATTGGATTCCCCTCTGATAGTCAGACCATCACCCTGCCATCGACTCAATCGACTGTCACTCAAAATAGCGTAGAAGCACCAAGCAAGCCATTTCAAGTTGCGTTGTCTGCAAAAATAGCAATCAACCTTCATGCTAGTCAACCAGAGAATTTGACCCGGCAACCACCACGGAACTAACTCCCCTCAAAAATTGTACAGAGTCCGCAGATCTTACCCACTATGCTGACTGAGAAAATTACACATACAGGCCAGACAGACACACAGTGCCTGTTCCTGTCTCCCTCATAAAATTGCACAATTTTTCTAGCCATCCCTCCTGACAGTCGACTGGTTTCTCACCTAGAAAATTGTGCAATTTTCATGAGCAAGTCCTCTACTGCCCAACAGTCCGCTCAGCTCAGAAACTATAGAGGTCACCAACAGGCCAGCCTCCCAGCATCAGCATAGTTTTTCCTTCTAGTAGCTCCCAGTAGCTGAATGATAGTTCCCCTCAGGAATTGCGCATTTTTTGCTGCCAAGCTCCAACAACTAACTATGAGTTCCCTCCAGGAATTGCGTAGTTTTTTATGCTAGTGACCAAGCAGCTAATTTCTAGTTCCCCTTAGGAATTGCGCGGTTTTGGCTACCAAGCTCCCACTACCTGCTTGTACTGGAAACTGTAGAAATTTTGAATAATTTAACACATATTCAATGGAGATTATCCTGATCATGTACTATTGCAGAAAACATACACAATGCATAAGCTCCTCTACGTTGATCATCAATATAGCAGCATCAATAACAATAAAACATCAAGAGCATTCACACATTAACACAGTATGTATCCCGGGGAAAGACTCTCGCTAAAAACCCCAACTATCTGTATATTAATGATTGA